>JAASFY010000116.1:0-40419 GCA_023334035.1 Globisporangium okanoganense | reverse complement strand
GCACTGAGAGTGTGGAGCACCTCAAAAGAACCGCCTCACAGCCCTTTTCATTGGTGGAAAATGCCAGAATAGCGGCGTTTAATTTGATAAAAAATCGCACAAAAAACTATTTTGCCCTATCATTTCCGCGCGCACTGTATCAGAAATGAAATTCATGCACATCCCAATGATTGATTTGCTAAAATCTTCATTTTAGCAAATCATTGGCTTAAAATGTGGACAATATAACTGCGTTATGGCCAATCATACACCATACACTCAGTCATCAATCAAGCTATCAATTTCACATTCTTGCACGATGGCGGCGGCGAGGAGCCACCGATGGCAGCGTACGCTCTCGCGCTCGTTCGAGCTCGCGGGCGTCGGGCTGCACTCTGGCGCCCCAGTGCGCGTGCACGTGCACCCGGCAGCTGTAAACACGGGCGTCGTCTTCCGCACACACCAGCAGCAGCACGAGGTGCGCGCTCACATCGCGCGCGTCGACGACCGCAAGAGCCAACTGTGCACGCAGCTCACGAGCGTCAATGAGCTCACAAACATCTCGACAGTCGAGCACCTCATGGCTGCGCTCACGATCGCGCGAGTCTCGAACGCGTACGTGGACGTGGACGCAGTTGCTCCCAAGCAGACTACTGTGGTGGAGCTGCCGATCCTCGATGGCTCGAGTCTTCCGTTCCTCGACGCCATTGAGGACGCCGGCGTTCACGAGCAGTTTGATGATAGTAGTGGCGATGCATCACTGCGGTGCTACAGAGTGAAGCGGTCGGTGCAGGTGCTTCTGGACGACAAGGCCGCGTGGCTGCTGCCCATGCCCGAGACGCTTGGCGGTGCTGTTCGCATGCCGACGCTCAACATGTCGGTGCAGGTGAACTTTGAGCACAAGGGGCTGGGCACCAAGTTCTGTCGGTTCATTCTCGGTGACGACCCGGTAGTCAATATGAATGCGTTCCGGAATGAGATCGCGCCAGCGCGCACGTTCACGTTTGAAGAGGAGATCGCGTGGATGCGCACGAACGGACTCGCGCTCGGCGGCTCGCTCGACAATGCGGTTGTCTTCCGCGAGGTGTCATCATCAACGACATTCGGATCACCATTAGCGCAGTCGTCACTTGCCAGTCGCGTGCTGAATCCGCAGGGGCTACGCTTCGCAGAGGACGAGTGGGCGCGACACAAGCTGCTCGACTGCATAGGCGACATTGGGCTCGCTGGATTGCCGATCCATGGCTACTTCTTCGCGACGAGCCCTGGTCATGCGCTCACGCACAAGCTGCTGCGACAACTGTTCAGTGACGATGCGAATTATGAGGAGGTAAGGTTGTAAGAGAGACTTGCAGACACAAACAACAAATAGAACATCATGTTGGCATGAACAGAAGGGAACTGTATTGGCATGAAAGAGCAGCTCATATTGGGATTTCAATATGGCACTCAACACATAACACCTAGCGTAGCTGTATGATGGTGGCCATGCGGTGATGAAGAACGACAACGGCGACGATGGTAACAGTGGCAATGTCGCACTGTGTATTCTTTGTTTAGTGCGGGTGGTTGGCATTCACCGGGTTCTCGCGCAGGTTCTTGAGCGTCTTGCGGTGCGACATCCACTGCGTCTGCTCCTTGTTGGTGATCTCATTGCTCTTGCGCACCTCGCGGTTCCACTTGACGTCCGGGCTCTTGGTCAGGTGGCGCGTGCCGAACGTCGCGCACATGATAGCGCCGGCGCCGATACACGCGATCAAGGGGTACGTCTGTAAATCAAAATCATACCAGCAGCAGTTAGCTTCATACACTTTGTCGTTACAATGCATGGCGTCATGCCATACACACAAGACATAGGGCTAAAGGCCAAAACGTACGGCAGGGTCGCTGAACCACTTGGAGGTCTTAACGGCAGCACGGGAAGCCATATTGATTGTTTGATTGAGTCTCTTGAATGGGTGAGTCGCTTGAGGGCTTGGGCGGAAATTGGGGACTGAGGAGAGAAAGATCTGGCGTGCCCGTCGGAAGTGCGAGAGGGGATTCTCAGGACTTTTCGGCCGTTTCAACTTCAACATTGAACTGTGCAGACGTAAATATGTATGCCCTTTCTAAATCGATATAAATTACTTACAGTTATGCAGGCATTGCATCGTTTGTAGTCTTTCATATTCTATACCCTGCTGAAGGTGATTTGGATCCGAATCTGCTGAACCGTCGGGATGGGGTGCAACTTCGATATTTCCAAATTTCTTGACCTTGAAAGGTCTTTTTCACACGCCATAGTGAAACCAAGTGAACAAAATGAAATCAAACGGAACCAGGTTGAACATGCGCTGGCAAATGGAGAGAGGTCGCGTGTCTTTGTGCTTGAGTTGCCTCATTTTAACATCTGCATGTGCATGTGGGAGCGCATGTGGGCGTCGCTGAGCCCAAGCACGACGGAATCATCCACAGGATGCCGCTCCTGCTGCTTGTGTATCGATCCAAGTGTACACATAAAGGCACATTGCATGCCCTGCGTCATTGCCTTCCTCTGATATGATGATGTGTGAGTAGGGTTGGTTGTGTGTACTGCACGCTGCCGGTGGAACAAAAATGTACTGACTATGTCTTTGACCTTGTCGGAGCGCTTGACTATGACAGCTACACTCTGCATGCGAACTGCAGAGTGTGCCAGAAGTCAACTAGCAACACACACAACACGCCCATGGACAGAGAGAGAGATGCGCGAGGTGCTAGGACAGTTCACAGCCAAGCAGACAAAAGCAAGCCGCCGCCGCAATGCCCAGTTGGCAATTCAGACTTCAGTATGAACGCGCAACAAAAGCGAGAAGAGCTGTGGCTGAGCTGCCTCGTGGCGGGCATGACCAAGAGGGTGGCTTACGTGTATGAGATCATGCTCAACTCGTCCATCAGCGCGCTGCGCAAGGCACTGGCACGCAAGATCGGAGGTGTGTGCGACGCGAATGACTTCGGCGCGTGGCTCAGCTCCGACGACGCCGTGGTGAGTTCTCTGGAGATCGAGACCATTTTGGGCGACGTGACGTCGTCCAAAGGCGGCGTGTTCCATCGAAGGCTGGTTGTTCGAGCACCATGCGCCACCGCTCAGCACAGTTGTGCTGCAGTGTGACGTCCCGCAGGTGAACGTCCTCGCAGTACCCACAACATCGCTGCTGCGAGCGCCTGTTGTTCCAACTGAGCTCGCACGCTTTGGCGTCCAGTTCTCCACGCGACAGATCAAGTACCTGATGCAGAGCGAAGTTGAGCTCTACCATGCACTCAAGTCGGCGTTTCTGGACGCGCACGAGGCGAAATGGATACTGCGACAGGCGAGAAGCTCCACCAAGACGCTTACGAGAGAGGTCCTCGCAGCGCAAAGTGGGTGGGTACTTACTCGGTGAAGCGCCGATTGCAAAGCGCGGAAGTTTACTGTGCGTCCACGCAGTCGGACGGGGTGCTGGCAGCGAAGGTGTACAGTACACCGGCGATGATTTCTTCACGAGGTGGGCATTCGACAGAGAAGTGAACGCAAAGAGGACAACCACCATTTATCACGACACTCGGCGTGTACAACTCAACGGACGACGTCAGGCGCGCGATCATCATCATGCCGTTCCTCCCGCGCAGCACTGCTGACCTCCTAGCAGCGCAGAGTCCGTTTCGCATCTCGATGATTGCGGTCATCGCGCGCGACTGCGTGACTGCGTGTCTGCGCCACCTTCACGTCAAGAAATTCTGCTTTGCCGACGTCAAGCTAGACAACATCATCCTCCAGGACAGAGAGGCGCCTCTGGTGGACTTTCGGCAGTTCGTCTCGGCACGTAGCTCGTCGAGGTCACTCTAACGTACTGCATGGATGCAGCGGCGCAAGGCGTCGGCACGGAGGAGCTCGACTGAGTCTGTCTCGGGACGATGCTGGCGCAATTTGAGGTTTCAACATTCGTCAGCTGACTAGCCGACAAGGACTCGCGATCGCAGTGGCGAGCTCCTCCGGTGCTACGAAGCCGAGACTGCGGGCGCTCGTTGCGAGACTGCTCCTGGATCCAATGTCCAGCATCGACGCTGATCTCTCCAACCTTGTCATCGAGGCAAGCGAGTAGCACTGAGCAGTTAGCCGCAGATTCCGCCTATTGATAAGGATATTGGTGCTGGCGATAGGACCAGCTTGTTTGCGACTCAATGGCAGCTTCGCCGGCTCGCTCGTGCTGTATGCTGCGGCTACGAGATAAAAGGCTCCTCGCCAGTATCACCTCATGCTCTTCTGCTTTTGTCCTCACCCTGCTGGTGTAGCTCTCAGAAATCCCACAGAGTGCGCCTATCCTGCTAATAAATGCGTCATACAACACAGACTGTGAGGAGAGCATTGAACCATGAACTGCTCTACTTGTTACCATTATTATTCATCTGCGTCATCAGCGTCATCGTCATCATCGTCGTCACTGTCTGACCCGTCGAGCTCGTCCTCCAGCACGCTCTTGCGTGGCGGCAGCGTGCCGTTTTTCTCGTAGAACTCGCGGTCCACGAGCCGCGGCAGCGCCAGGTCGATGTAGTACTCCTCATTCAGCAGCGCATCGACGATCTCGTCCACGTGCGTGATCTCCCAGCCTATCAATATTAACATTATTAATACATTATTAGCAGCAACAATAACAACACCGCAGTACTGAACACAAGGAATTCTATACACAGTTGCGGTACCGATGACGATGCGCTTGCGGATCTTGCGGTAGTCGCTGTACAGGGGCTCGAGCATCGCGTACACATCCACGGGCTTGCCCACGAGTCGCAGGTACACTGCGCCGAGCACCGTCACATATCTACGCCATAGATAAACTGTTAGCACCCTATTTGTGTGCCCACACATCCATCCACACACACAGTTAAATAACAGACAGAACGACATACTTGTACTCCTCGTTCTGGATGAACTCACGCACGACCTCGATCTCGGGCTGGAGCTGCAGCATCTTGAGCAGCAGGCAGAGGAAGGGCGTGGGCTGCTGGTTGCCGCCGAACGTACCGCCAAAGTACGCGAGCTCGATGGCCTTGTCCACGAGCGTCTCGCTCGTGAGCCCGAAGCACTGCTCCTTCCAGTAGACGCTCGCGTAGATGCGGTTACGCATGATCTTCTCGATCAGGTGCTGCGGATTCACGCCGTGCACGCTCAGCGCGCTCGGGTCCGTCGCGTTCGCCATGGCGTCGTGCTTGCTTGCTTGCTTGGAGCTCTTTGGCTTGGGCTTGCTGGGATTGTTTTGTTTTGGCTCAAAAACGAACAGGTGCGCAGCGTTTACTGTTACCTACCCAAATACAAGGAGATAAAGATACTCGTGAAACGCATAATTGTTTATTTCGTCTCATAAAGTACTGTCGATGTCACTTTACAATCTTCATCTAGATCTCTCTAATTGCATATTGACGGCCCATTTAGCGTGTCATTATTTCCCAAAAGCAATTGGCTCCAGAAGCTCAAAAGCAAGCGATCGAGCAGCGATAGTGCTCTACGTACTGGGACTGGGCTCAGCGACGAGCAGGCCACCACGCTCAGTGGCCTAAAATTCATCAAGAAATCCAGGAAAGTGTCCCTCGAGAGATACAGAACACGCCCGTGCTCGGCAGAGCGAGTTCTATGACCGCGGGGTGATCGGCATGCACACGCTCTGCCTGCTGGGACGGACTTTGAGGCCATGTGCCGCGGCAAGATCGTGTACCTACCGCCGCACTGCATGAACGTGGACCAGGCGCTCGCCCAGCTCATCGAGGTCGAGGAGAATTGCCAGGGGGGGGGGGGCGCACAGCCGCGTCGGTGACGTGCACCCGCTCGCAGAAGTGCTGTGCAACACCAACCGGTTTGCTTGCTGTTTCTTGTTGTGGCTTGGTGGTTAATACTTGTGTGGACTTGTTTGCTGTGTTTTTCTACTGTATGTGTTTGCTTGGTTGCGTGCAGATGCTCACGCAATAGAAAACCAACGTGTTGAGCAAGCAAGGCACTCGCTGTGTGGCAAGTATCCCGCTTGCAAATGTTATTATATATTGTGTTATTAATCTAGTTCGCTTGTTTAATTGCTATGTAGGTAACCTGAGCAGACGAAAACAAGTCTATGAGCTCAAAACAAAATTCTAGAGGCGTGGGCGGCGTGTTTCCGGCTCAGGCTTGCAGACCCACTTGCCGCTCGCGAGCTTGTCGCAGTACGAGCCCATGGGTGAGCCCGTCTGGACGTCCTGGGCACGTGCCATTGCTGATGGCCGCACCACACGGCTGGCCACGCACGCAGAGACCCCCTTGACACCCCCAACGCGGATGGTATTGTAGTCGTCGTTGAAGCATACGCTCAGCTCGAGGTGAAGCGGACGATGCTCGACCGCCGTAGTCGTCACAGCTGGCGTGGCGGGCTTGGGTGCTGGCGTTGGGGTCATTGAGTTTGTCACGGTCCCGATGGTGACAGCGCTTGTGAAGCTGCTGGCCAAGCTTGATATGCTGGCGTCGTCGCGCCAGTCGTCTTCATCATCGTCTGCAGCTTCGTCATCTTCATCATCAGCGGCTGCATTCTTGGCTTCATCTGCATTGATATGAGAGACGACTTCGCTAGCGAAGTCAAGGTCGCGGACGTCGCCAGTGAGAGCCTGCTCCTGAATCTTGTGGCTCTTGGAGATGCGGACAGAGCTCTGCGGCGCCTCATCATGGGTGGCGGCGGAGGTGCCCAGTGCGAGTGCCGTGCAGGCAGCGACGAGAACAATCTTCTTAAGTGCGAGCATGGTCGTGTGGTCGATGTCGTGGAGGCACTGGCTATCTCGGCTTACGATCTTCCTTTCGCTAATACTTGTCTAAACAGGCTGGGTCTCTATCTTCCAATAGTTACGCTGAGCCTGTGATGTCGTTGTGGAGTTTGGAGCTCAAGGTCTCGAACCTGTGTTTGTCTCGGCCTGTGGGGTATGCGTTAATGATCGCGCGTGCCTGGTTTCCATTGCTTCATTCGCCATGAAGTCCGTCACTGTGTTGAATCGGCCGGCGCCTGACATGATTCCAGGTTATCCACCTGAATCTGCCTGTGAATTCCCGTACCCGTGCTGCTGGTTGAAGCGTCGTGGCTCGTACCCGGTACCCGGATACTCCCGCTTTTCCTTGTTGAGCACAGTATCCGCACCAGCTGGCAAATTATAAAGTAGTCGTGCATTAGAAAGTTGTCGTGCATTAGAAAGTTGTCGTGCTGATTGGACCTCTCTCCAACAACAGGATTTAAAGTCAAAGTAGGCTGAGATCTCATGCAAAGCATATAATTTGTTTGAACCATGTAGATATGAACCAGGTCGCAATGAAGCCATACACTCACACGTGACTCCAGCAAGAATCGACAACCAAGCAGCATCTGCCTGGCCAACCTGCCAGATATCAAGTCGGGTCTCTAAATAGAGGGACTACCTACCCCTTGTAAATCAAACTCATTTTGCCATTTTGACTTCGCACTCAATTGTTGGATATTTTGACTTCAACCAGACGCGAGTCATTATCAGCATGAAAACCACACATGTCGTATTTCAGAGACTTTGTGGGCTCGAAGGAGAGCCTGGATGCGACAGTAAGTGCGCTCATTTTGTATTGTCGCTCGTGACGGATCTTTGAGATTCAGATGTTCAGGAAGACCGCACATTTGCGTTGTTGATGCGTGGCGTTTTCATGAAAATCCGTTTTCTTTCCATAGCCGCACAAGCTTCCAATGTCCAATGCGAAAAAACATAAAACTATCCTCTTTGACCCTTCTTTTACCTTTTAAAATCCATCACACCTCCATTTCAGTAATCCAATCATATCCTGTTTACATCCAATATATCACCTCGCGAGGATATCCTCATGCCCATCAATATTCGAAAAGAGGTTGAAGAGAAAGAAGAAGAAAATTCATTTGCGTCGCTTGCCACACACAGAGATCTCAGCCCCTTCCATGCAAATCAACCATAACAAACCATGGCTAGATGACTGGGTTCGTCGTTCGACTTTTAAGGCCTCTTCCATCCTCCCTCATTCGCCAATTTCCTCGCAAGCCCACACAACAACAACAGAACTCCAGTCCGCATATCCAGTTCTTAAAGTATGCTCACGCTCAAGAAATTCATGCTCGTCGCCGCGTGTGTGGCCTGCGCGCTCGGTGCGTCCACCTCAGCTGAGCCTCCGCAGCGCCACCTGCGCTCAGCCGGCACTGAACGCGCCACGACCGAAGGGTTCTCTCTGCTCGCCAATGACGAGGACGCAGACGAACACGCAACGGAAGACAGCGAGGAGAGCGCCATTGAGAGCGCGATGGAGGACTTTCCGCTTGTGATCGAGTCGAACAAGTCTGAGTGGCAGGATGAGCCGTCGGCTACTTTTGCTGAGGGGGACGACGAGGACAATCAAGAGGCGGACGAAGAGGACCAGAGCCCAGGTACTGATGATGATGACGACGAGCAGAGCCCAGGCACGGACGATGACGACGACGAGAGCGTTGACGAATTGACCATTTCGATGGAGCGCACGAACGACACGACGGACTCTGAAGAGGTGGACACTGCCGCGTACTATGACAGCCATGAGGAGGACGCTTTGGAGGACTCGGTTGAGGACGAAGACGCCCAGGAACGAGGTGATTCTGAGGAGGATGATGAAGGTGCTGAGGATGCGGCTGACGACGTCGAGACGCAATATGGTGATGAAGAAGAGGACAACGCGTCGGATGTCAACATTGAGATTGAAATTGACGACGCCAACTATTAGTTTAGGATGTCCTCGATATTTCTATCATGAGAGATATGTGAGTGTATGAATATCCACAAAGTATAAAAATATATCAAAACTGTCCTGTCATGAAAAATAGTGAGCTTCGACATTGGGAATCAAAGACATCGCAACACTGAGCTTGAAGACGATATTCCCCAGTTCTCGACGATTTATGATGCGCGAATCAGCCAGAATTAGCACCTCCAGGCCTTCATTGCAGAGGTATCCGGATAGACACGAGAGAAGTCATGAAGAGGATACCAAAGCACCTGTTGTAATTTTTTATTTTTTGAAAATAAAAATTCACAAGTTGGGTTTTCACATTTACGAGCAAAAAAATGTCCACCAAGAAGTGACTAACTAAACTGTCCTCCAAAGATGGGCAAGTGGCAATCATCACTCCCTGATCCCCTCTACTGTAATGCGAACTTAGAGACGACGCTCGTCCGAGGATTCATCGTCACTGTCCTCAAAAGCAGCCTTCGCGAGCGCCGCAAGGTCCACGAGGTCGAGGCTGTCGTCACTGTCGTCGCTGTCCGTGTCCACGTCCACGTCAATGTTGATGATGACGGTCGCGTGACCAGGGGCTGACGTCTTCTGTGGCGCTGGGGCGAGCGTCATGTTGTGCTTTGGGACGTGGGTCTTTGGGGCCATGGTCGCCGGAGTGCTGGTCGATGGGGTCGACGAGCTGAGCTTGCAGCCGTAGACGCCCGTGACGACCTTGCCGCAGACGGCGCCGTTCGGCAGACCTTCCTGTGGTCCTGGGCACGCGCCGTTGGCGATGTCCGCGACACAGGCTTGGCCGACCACGCAGAAGATGCCTGGCACGCCTTCAACGCTCATCGGCGACTGGCCTGGGCCCGAGCAGAGCACATTATTGGTGGGCTTTGGCGCGTGCGTCTTCGGGGTGTGGGTCTTTGGCGTGTGGGTCGCTGGTGCCTCGGTCTTCGGGGCCTCGGTCTTTGGAGCTTCAGTCTTTGGGGCTTCAGTTGGCTTTGGGGCTTCGGTCACTGAAGCCGCAGCGTTAGCCTGGCAGCCGTAGACACCGGTAATGACCTTGCCACACGACGCACCGTTCGGCAGGCCGTCCTGCGGTCCAGGGCACGCACCATTAGCGATATCGGCGACGCAGGCCTGGCCAGTGACACAGAAGACGCCTGGTACGCCTTCGACACTCATGGGCGACTCACCTGGACCGGAGCAGACGTTCTTGGCGTGGCTCTTGTGCTTCTTGTGGTGCTTGGACGACTTTGGCTTGCAGCCGAGCACGCCGGTCTTCACAGTGCCACAGTACGAGCCGTACGGCAGGTTGGTCTGGACTCCTGGGCAGGCACCGTCCTGGCCAGCGCAGGCCTTGCCGTTGACGCAGAAGACACCAGCGACGCCCTCAACGCTCATCGAGGTGACGTCGTTGCCCGTGCACACTGGCGACGCTGGCGCAGGCTTGCAGCCGTACACGCCGGTCTTGACCACGTCACACACTGCGCCGTTTGGGAGACCAGCCTGTGGGCCAGGGCACGCGCCGGTCGAGATGTTGGCAACGCACGCCTGGCCACTGACGCAGTAGACGCCCTCGACGCCCTCGACGCTCATGGGCGACTGGCCCGGGGCCGAACACACGCCCTTGTCGTTGGCGTGCACGCGCACGTGGACCTTGCCCTCCTGCGTGGCGCTGATGGAGCCGAAGGCGAGCGCCGCGGTGGCCGCAATGAGCACGAGCTTCTTGCAGAACATACTATTCGTAGTGGCTTGGAGGGGGAAGAGATAGAGAGTGTGGAGAGGAGCTGGAGCTGTTGAAGACCGAGGCGAATCCGAAAATGAAGAGCTCTTTTGCTGCTGTCGAGGGAGAGGCATTGGCGATTGACGATCGTCCACGAGTGGTCTGCATTGTAGATGATTTGATAATAATATTTGCAATAGTAGCTACATTTGAAAAGAAGGTCTTAGGTTCGCAGACTGGTATTGTGATAGAAATAGTATCTACGTTATAATATATTACTGAATTGGGACCCCTTATGATACAAAATAGTGAGGTAGATGGATTTTTCGTGGATTTTGATTGGCAGCTGGTTTTATAACCAGCACAGTTTCTACCAATCGCCATGCGTTTGAAAAACTTGAAAGTCACAAGGTGAGAACTCAGATGATGATGATGACCACCAAGCCTTGCTGGTGTTGAGCTTTGCGCAGACAGAACATCAAGCGCTCTGCGGCTGCTGCGTCTGTATGCGAAGGAGATAAGCGCTTAACGTTAAAATGTCACGAGCTCACCTTGGATACAGGTGCAATGCACCTAGGTTGTCGTTCACCAACACACCTACGACACGGGATTCTTTGTGAACCTGACCACAGCTGCCTTCTGCCATAATCACTAGAAGAAAATCGACAAGAGAAAATGGTTTATCCACTTTTAGACAGAGAAAATCCGACACAAACCTCAGCAGCTGAAACTCGCAGGTGTCCACAGCAAGCGGACAGAATCATCACTCACGCTACTCAATCAATAATAAGGAGCAACCCTTGGAGACCGCAACAGCACACACACTGTTGATCAACTAAGTGCTGGCTTATTAGAGGTGGCGTGCGTTCGTCCGAGTCCAACGAGCTCTCTACAAGATCCTAGCTGTCGGTGGTCTTGATCTCTATCACCAACGTGCCGTTGCCAGCAGTCTTGGTGGCGGTAATCAAACTCACGGCGGCGAGTGGAACCACGGCGTTGGCCTTGCAGCCAAGCACGCCCGAGGCTACCTTGTCGCACGAAGCGCCATATGGGAGACCGGCCTGGGCACCTGGACAGGCACCGTCCTGGCCAGCGCAAGCTTGGCCGGTCACGCAGTAGACGCCCTTAACGCCCTCAACGCTCATGGACGACTGACCCGGAGCCGAACACACGCCTTCCTGCGTGGAGGAGACGGCACCGAGCGCGAGCGGTGCGGTAACGGCGATGAGAACGAGCTTCTTGCAGAGCATCGCGGCTGGGGGGAGGGTATAGAGAGGAGGTGGGGTGCGTGAGGCTAGATGGAGCACTTGCAAGTCTGAGGCGGAGCACTTGAAGAGTGAGGCGAAGTGGCGCTTGAGCTTGAGATAGGCGCTATAGGCGGATAATGTGGCGCATTATGGAAATATTATGCTAATAGTGGTGATTATTGTAGAAAAGAGCGAAACAGCAAATTTGTGACCAAAATCAAAACTGAAAGTTGGAAAAGATAACCACATAAAGAATGAATTACAGAATAGAGTCCTTAAAAGTGGAAGAAGGACAGAGGAAGATGGAAGGATTTTTCGCCGGATGAACTAAAATTAGATTTTGATTGACAGTTACTCAGACAATTCCAACCAATCATTGTGCGTTATTTAAACCAGGAAGTCAGAACCTGATAACCCAAGATGACGCAAAGATCTGCTCAGGCAGCAAAACCATTTTCAAATGGCTCAGTCCCAGGTAACTTACTCTACTGCTGCTACGAGGGTGATAAGATTTGAGATGCCCACGTTCGCAATTCCCCCACAACTCATCCGTAGACTATCGAGATTTCGTTGCAGCATGTCGACGGCTCCCAATTCCATCCACAAAGCAAGCAGATCGATAGGATTGAATGAACACAAGATAAAGAGAATTTGAACAAAATCACTTTGATTATCCACATTTTGGAAAAAAGGAAAATAGTCGGAGAAAATACCCGACAACAAAAGTCAGCAGCTAAAAAATCGCAATGGCAGGGACCATCACTCATGCTAATCAATCCGACGGATCGACTCTTTGGAGCCGCTCGCTCGCTCGATCAATCGAATTACTGGCTAGCTGACTGCTTAGAGGCGGCGCGCGTCCGACGAGTCGTCCGAGTCTTCGGCGTCCTCGCTCTCCTCGCTGTCCTCAGCGTCCTCGCTCTCCACGCTGTCCTCGCTGTCGACGTCGATGATGTCGGTCTCGTCGATCTCGATCTCAATGACCATCGTGCTGTTGCCGGTGGTCACGGCAGCGGCGTTGGCCTTGCAGCCGAGCACGCCGGTCTTCACTGGAGCGCAGTACGAGCCGTATGGCAGGTTGGCCTGGACGCCTGGGCAGGCGCCGTCCTGGCCAGCGCACGCCTTGCCGTTCACGCAGAAGACACCAGCGACACCCTCAACGCTCATTGGGCTGGAACCAGCGCCACTGCACGTGGACGAAGCCGGAGCGGTGGTGACCGGAGCAGTGGTGGCGGGAGCAGGCTTGCAACCGAGCACACCAGTCTTCACTGGAGCGCAGATGGCACCGTTAGGGAGACCAGACTGTGGGCCAGGGCACGAGCCGTCCTGGCCAGCGCAAGCCTTGCCGCTGGTACAGAAGATACCATCGACGCCCTCGACACTCATGGGCGACTCACCTGGACCGGAGCAGACGTTCTTGGCGTGGCTCTTGTGCTTGTGGTGCTTGGACGACTTTGGCTTGCAGCCGAGCACGCCGGTCTTCACTGGAGCGCAGTACGAGCCGTATGGCAGGTTGGCCTGGACGCCTGGGCAGGCGCCGTCCTGGCCAGCGCACGCCTTGCCGTTCACGCAGAAGACACCAGCGACGCCCTCAACGCTCATCGGGGTGACATCGTTGCCGGTGCACGTGGAGGAAGCCGGAGCAGGCTTGCAACCGAGCACGCCAGTCTTCACTGGAGCGCAGACGGCACCGTTAGGGAGACCAGACTGTGGGCCAGGGCACGAGCCGTCCTGGCCAGCGCAAGCCTTGCCGCTGGTACAGAAGATACCATCGACGCCCTCGACGCTCATGGGCGACTGGCCGGCTGGGCAGGCGGCCTTGTCAGCGCCCATGGCGTGCACACGGACGTGCACCTTGCCCTGCTGCGATGCGTTGATGGAGCCAAAGGCGAGCGCCGCGGTGGCGGCAATGAGCACGAGCTTCTTGCAGAACATGGTGGATGGAGAGGAGGGGGGAGAGCTGGATGAGGAGCTGTTGAAGACCGAGGAAAATCGGAGAATGAGACTGTGCTGCAACGGCGGTTTGCGAGAGATTCGCAGCAGCAGATCGCAACCCACAAGAGCGAAGAGCGCAAGGGGCAGAGAGCGGAGCTCCTCAGTTGCAAGCCATGCAATTCGGGACGAGAACCAGCTGTGATGGGCATGATTTTGACGATCCATTAGGTGCAATTAGGAATCATTCTTATAAAAGTAATATAACAGCGGATGCTGTAACAGATATGGACTCGCAGATACAAATAGGTTTATGAGTCATTCAAATGATTCCTTATTTGCGAGTTTTGCCGTTGTAAGGTCCCTTTTTGGTAAAAGTGGAATGAGTTGGAGTGGATTTTCGACCTGTTTATGGAACGCACGTCGGCCAGCACTTGATTGGCTGAAAGTGAGATTGGATTTTCACTGTGATAAATCAGAGACAAATTTACCTCTCTATTATTAGTATACGTGTAAACTGGGAGTTTATTCTCCTTGCCAAATATAGCTTCTGATTTATCTTAAAACCTCTTTAATCAGCGAAACTGTCATTATAACCGCTGCACGTTTCACCTCTCCAATCAAGTATACCCATCGGATTTTGACGCAAATCACTTTTTCACCACGGGTGAGCGCATGTGAGTGACGAATATCAGGTCGAAAATGAACACCAGCACACACACAATGCTGAAAATCAGGGGCGTCCAGGATTTCGCTTGTGTGTGTTTCCCATACAAGACCTGGTTTGTTTGCTTGTTTGGATTTTGCATGGGAAATGCTGCAACGACACTGACAAACTCAAAGACAGCCGTCGCCGAAAAGCGGCTGAGTTTTTATAATGTTATCTTCGACTTTTCTGACGCCAGCGGATTGAGTGGTGGACAATTCGCGTTGTCGAGCTCGTCTTGGGTTCATTATAAAAACGGCAAAGGGGTGAAAAAAAACTGCTCTCGCGTTAATTCTGACATCACTTCACTGAACTCTCTTCCGATCCAGACTCTGGACTCTGGACTCGACGCAAGCGCTCAGTTTGCTTGTCCGTTTTCGTTGCGCGCTTTGGTTCTAATTCTGGATTTCCTCTGTTTGTCCCGCGATGAGGGTTTCGAGAATCAACAAAACGGCGCAGTTGCGCTTTTCGAACATGTTTGTGTTGGTTGGTGGCGGAACGCAGCTTTGTGCCACCGTCTCGACACGAGGACAGTTTGCATCCTGAAACAACAGCGAGCAAGCAACAACAAGCCTGTCTCGCAAGAGCAGGGTCGGCAGGATCCGAAAGCTTCAGCTCCGATGCAATGAAGCAAAATTGAGCCAGCGGTCACTTTGTGAACCTTGGTTTGCGATCTGAGGGGCCCCGAGCGACATCATCCGCGAAAAATCACTGACTGGCGTGAGTGATAAAGTATGCGCGTGACGTCTTTGAGATTGCTCCCAGCTGCTCTGTATGAAGCATACTGCACGGATAAATCAGACGCAGCAGGCACCCCAACTTCGTTGTGTCTAATTTTGTAAATTAGACACCTCATTGGAGCAATTCCGTTGCAAACGCATACTGAATTCTCGATTTCGACCTACTTTGAAATAAACCTCGCCTCTCAAGAGAAAACAAAAATCGCAAATGGAGGGCAGGGGAAGAAGGGTCTATAGCTGTGTTTGCCAGGCCAAGGCGTCTTTGTTGTTCTCTCCATGCGCTCTTCGCAACGCGCTTTCAACAGTTACAGCAACGAGGACCTCGAATCGCACAGTGCTTTTAAAAAGAAATATTTCTAGCCTCAACACTGTCGAACGAAGCGCTCACAGTATTCAGAGAATTGGCACCACCAGCCATGAACTTTCTAGAGAAATCGAGCGAGGCTGAGGCTTTAAAAAGTATCGAAATTATATGAATTTTCGTCTTTTTAAACTGAAAAAGATGAGGCATCGAAAGAAGCAAGAGCATAAATGGCTATGACTCAGCACTACAGAGTGAAGAACATGCACTGGAGGCTGGACAAATCCTATCAGTTCTTCTTGTCGTGGCTCTTGTGGCTCTTGCGCACGTGCACCGTGGCCTTCTTCTTCGTGCCGTGGGCCTCATACTTCTTCTTCTGGTGGGCAGCAGTCGTCTTCTTGTGGTGGACAGCGGCCGGCTTCTTGGCGTATTCAACCGTCTTCTTGTGGTGAACAGCGGCCGGCTTCTTGGCGTGTTCAACCGTCTTCTTGTGGTGGACGGTGGACGGTTTCTTGGCGTGCTCGACCTTCTTCGAGTGCTGGGCTGGCTTGGCATGGCTGCTGATCTTCTTTGCCGTCTTCTTGGCACTGACCTTGTGGTGGCTCGTTTTCTTCTTCTTCTTCGCGTCCTCCTCCTTCTTCTTCTCGACGGCCTTGGTGTTCACCTTGCAGCCGTACACGCCGGTACTGACCATGCCACAGGACGAGCCGAACGGCAACCCCTTCTGAACGCCGGGGCACACGCCGTCGGCGATGTCGGAGACACAGGCCTGGCCCTTGATGCAGTACATGCCTCGCGCGCCCTCGACGCTCATCTCGGACTCGTCTTCGCCGGCACAGAAGTCCGCCGAGCCCTCTTCCGTGCCTTCCGCGTCGTCGTCACCCGAGCTCGAGGCGTCAGAGCCATCGGACGCAGGTGGGGCGTCCATGATCGGCTTGCAGCCATAAACGCCAGTGCTCACCTTGCTACACTCTGCACCTAGAGGGAGGCCCTTCTGGGGACCGGGGCACACACCGTCGGCGTTGTCGGCGGTACACGCGGGGCCCTTGACGCAGAAGTCACCTGCGACGTACTCGATGCTCATCGTGTACTCGCCCTCGCCCTTGCAGAACGCGGGCTGGTCGTCGACTTGACTCCCAGCGTCCTTGTCCTCGCCGTCGTTGCCATATTCCCCATGGCCTTCGTTCTCGTCGTCATTGTCACCCGAGCCTTCATCATCATCTTTGCCCGAGCCTTTAGCATCATCATCGCCATCCTTCGAGGAGTCCTCGGCGGCTGGTGCCTTGGCTAGAGAGTGAGCGCCCTTGACGCCCACCGAGTCCTCGCTGATGCGGATGCGCAGGTGTAGCCCCTGCGACTCGGCGGCTACGGCCGAGGGGCCGAGCGCGAGCGCCACGCACGCGGCGACGAGAACGAGCTTCTTGAGAGAAAACATCTTGATAGCAGTCACTTGAGCGTGTGTGGGGAAAAGGAGAGTGTCTTTGGCTCGTTGCTGGGTTGCTGGGATGCAGACCACGGGGTAAAACCTGGAATGAGCTTGTGAAGGTCAAAGGGGTTCGCGTGCTCGTACGTGACCGGTTGATCTGACAAGGCGTCCGTTATCCGTTCCAGGGGCACTCAGCCAATCTAAAACGAGCAAAAATAGTAACAGCCGAGGCGAAGCTCAGTTGAGGCGAAGCCATCTCTATTTATCATTTGCTCGCGAAAAAGCGAAACGGACACGTTGACCGCGACCTGGATAGGACTGTCGCAGCGACTCTCGGCCAAAGCCGAAGTCTGGGAATGCGCGCGCCGATCATGGTGTCCCAGCGGCTTTTCCTAGGCTCTGAGCGTGCTCGAGGCCGCCGGATTATGTCTGGGAAGTCGAAGGAGAGCTATCCCATAGGAGGCTCGTGAGCCCGGTTCAAGGATGGTGCAGTACATTGGAATAATATGAGTGAGGCGCAAAGCCCAGCATTTCCAAACAATACGAGACAAAGACTCGCTGTCGCTCTGACGAAGCTGACGTGGCTGACTTGTTCACGTTCCTGTTCAGGATAGAAACGCCGCCACCATCATCCCAAATACACTGCTGTTATAGTTAGCGCATGGATTAATTTTCCCAATCCAGCGACCTTTCACAGATCCATTTCTGGAGCCATTTTGGAATGGGTGGCTGTGAGGCGTTTGAAGGTTTGGGTCGTTTTTTTTTAATGTGAACAAGCAAATGAAGAGCTGGGATTCACTCAGTTGTCTAGAGCGTGGGCTTTGAGAACGAGCGACCTGAACACTGAGAATGACGAAGTCTAAGGTCTCCTTCCAAGGCTGCTGGATGTGAGCATGTGAGTTGTCTTTGAGTTGGTTGCATGGAGAGGTCTCTGGTCCAGCTGGGTGAGATGAACAATGTTAATTTTACTTACAATATGGGGTTCATACGTTGTCGTGCTACTACTAACAGCACCGCTGCATTAGGAGTCTATCAGTTCTTCGCTCCGTGGTGGGTCTTGCCAGCGTCAGTCTTTTTTATTGAGCACTGGTCGTCGTCTTGTGGTGGTGCTGCTTCTTGTGGTGCTGCTTCTTGTGGTGCTTCACAGTGTTGATCTTGCAGCCGTACACGCCGCTCTGGACCTTACCACAGACAGCACCGGTCGGCAGGCCCTTCTGGACACCGGGGCACGCGCCGTTGGCGAGATCGGCGACACAGGCCTGGCCCTTGACGCAGAACACGCCCTCCGCACCTTCAACACTCGTCAGGGATTCGCCTTCGCCCGAGCATACATCTTCTTCCGAGTCACTCGAGTCGCCCACGTCGTCTTGCGAAGCCGAGGCGCTGTCTGAATCGTCTTCGAATCCCACACTGAGGCCCCCGACTTTGCTTCCATCCGAAGAAGAAGACGAGGCCGCCGCCGCTGTCGCGTTCACCAACGCCTCCTTGGCGCTCAGCGAGTGGATGTGGATGCGCAAGTGGGCGCTCTGCGTCTCAGCAACCACAGCAGCGGGACCGAGCGCGAGCGCTACGCAGGCAGTGACGAGAACGAGCTTCTTGAGAGAAAACATCTTGGACGGAGGTTGACTGTTGCTTCACGGAGCAAATGCTGGAATGAGTGTTGGCTGATGAGAGGGGAGACAAAAATGCCTCTGTGGTGGAGAGCGGAGTGTCTCTCCAATGCGTATTCCCTTGATAGACGCCACGCCGGCTGCACATTTCAGGAACTGATACAAATCCCATGAGAGCTGAGCTTTCTGGCACCGTTCGAAATATGTCCGTGCAAGAAGCATGTCAGCAAAGAAATATACCCAAAATAAGATTTATTGTACCCAAACTACACTTTATAAGATTGACCCAACTGTTGACAGAGTTGAGCGCGAGTTGTGACCAGTTGAATATACATTTTCTGGTCCAATAATAGATTTCCAATGTCCTAAAATAATGAAAGTGCACCTACCGAAAGTTAAAGAAAACTTTTTTCTTTTTTTTTCTCAGGTTGAACCATGCTCCTGGACTGATCTTTTCACCCTTGAAAATGCACCTAGTTACATAGAAAATACAATGTGTGAAATCGAGGGAAGGGGTTACAGCACTCTCTCAACGCTGCGTCTCGACGTGCTGGGGAGAAAATAAAAGAAAGATCTGGCGTGTATATGCTTATCTCGTTCAGAAAACTCCGTTCGCTTGGGCCCGCCTGCGCAGATCACAGATCTTGGGACCCCGCCCTCTCTCGCTTCACTGGGCTTCCCACCCCGTGTCTGCTTCGGCTACGCTTTCTACGTTTCTTCTCTTTCTCGATTTACTCATGCTCACTGGTCGATTGATGATACAGCCCTATCATTCCAGTACAGAAAGAAGACTAGCTAGTACAGGAATAAGGTTTTCCAACATGTGCTGAGCCCTCTCTCTTTCCCGCTCGGATGATGAACAGCGAAGGCGTTGGCTTTGCGCACCCACGTGAGTCAGTTATCAGCTCCGCACTCCTGAGAGCTCCATCTTACAAATATAAATCCCGACTTGCTGCGGGAGGAGGACTTTCTGATGCCAGGGTGGGCAATGTTCCAATCTGCACAGCACTGCACGCGTAATGCTAGCTTAGAAGTTCCGAGAATCGCACACTTGTTGCTAGCGTTGAAATGTAGCTTGTTACGACACTTAGTTGTTTGGAGACTGAGCCGCCACGAGTGGCGGGCGCAGCTCACACATGCAAGCAGACCGCTCCGGGTCCACACATTCCCCACTACCTCTCTCAGCTACTACAGCCTCCCAGCCAGCACAGGACTGGCACACCGTATCACTTTCCAACAAGAAGCTGGCACGATTGTGGGCACAATGCCTTACTGTAATGACCCGATGCCATAAGGGAAATAGCAAGAGCTTACAGCTGTATTAAGCTTTTGTGCACTGTGATGAAGCTGGACCCCAAGCGGTCGGTTCTAATATATCACGGTGGTGGAGACGACTTGCAAGCGCTGGTGTGAAACAATGTGAGATGCAGTCGGCAAGCAACGTGTAGCCCTCTCGTCGCTTGGAACTTACTTAGCCTCCACATTTAGTCAGTTTGCATGCTGATAAGATGGACTCGTTTGAGCACGAGTAGCACGCTTTCGAGATCTGGAGATGACGATGGCCTGCGAGGTTGGAGAGTCGTTTATAAGATCCAAAGTGTATTGTAACAGCACGATCCACGGTACAGTCCACCAAAGCGCAGCTTTCCAAAAACACAAAAACACACATTGTGTTTTTTGTGGTGGGTGGCTGTCGAGTTTTGGCGCGAACGAAATTCAAAGCAACCGACCGAGCATGGCCAAGCTCGTGGGCGTCGCTCACAGCTCTCCGACTGCAGCGGCAGAGTGCGAATGCTAGTTCTGCTGTCATTCACCGCACTCGATGCGCTCACTGAAGCACGTGACCTTGATGTGGGCGATGGCCAAGCAAAACCCCCAACGGGTGCCGAATGAACACGAGCCGACCACGTGACATACAGCGCTTCGTCGCCGCCGTCTTCATTGCTGCTCCAGTGCGGTCGCTCTTTGGTGCGTGCTTGCTAGTAATTTGTCGACTGGGTCTGTTGCACTCAGTGGCATTGGGCGGTTGCGTCACGCGCGCTTTTGAACTAATGTGATGATGTGCCCCTGGCGACTTGTACTAGTATGTGTGTGCCTATATGATCAAGCACAGGAAGGGTTTGTGTGGTGCTGCTCCGCCACATCTTTCCACCATGGAGGCAGTTTTCGTCGGTCTGCTGCCTCCTGAGCGCCAACAGGGACTGTGGTTTGCTATGGTGTGTATGCTCTGCTGTGCGTCGCTTTTCGACAGAACGCGGATTGGTTACTGTCTGCAGCTCTCGCTTCAACGAGTCGCTGTCGCTAGTGCATAGGGCTGGGCGGCTTGTGGTTGTCCCGAGAGCCTATGATCGTGAGGACTCGTTCACAACGGGCGAGAGATAGCTACCTGCTCATCGTAGCTGTTGCTGACTCGTGTTGTGCAATCTTCCGTAGCTGCTGCTGAGTGTCGAAGCATATCGCTGACTCCGTGTCGGCTGGCTATTTGGTCCTCTGTGTTGGCGATTAACCAAGTGTCCGCAGCACGAAAATCAGTGTCTCTACTCAACTATTATCGAGTTTCCAGGAAGAAAATCAAGAATATCGACCAAGATTGTCAGTATGCGTGGTGCTGAGGGCTGCTTGGAGTTCGCCCTTTTCTCTCGGCTGCAATGCCGCGTGGCTCACAACTCTCTCGACTGCAGCGATACCAAGTTCATGCTGTTGCTAATGATGAACAAGCTGAGCGATCGAGTGACGGGTGGTCCCGTGTACAGGAGAGCAAGCGCCGTCTTCGCTACTACTTTAGTGCACTCGCTCTTTGGTGAGTGATCTCTAATCTGTTGGCTGGATGTGTAGCACTTGCTAGTAACATTGTGTGTTTCTTGTACTTGTATGCGTAGCACAAGGCTCATCGTTCGCCGTGTACTACGAGCATTGCAGGTGTGGCACTGGAAGGTTTCTGTGGTGCTGGTCCGAGTCACATTTCTCCACTATGTTGTCGTGGTCTACTGAGTGCTGGACGCTACCAGGATCGCGAATGTCCGCCCAGCTATTCCTACAGCAGCACACTCGCACAGGGTTACAGGTCGCCAAGCGCGCGTCATCCTACGAAGGTAGATGCTGAGGTGAGCAGTGCAGGCCGCCAATGGAGAAATCAAATGTGCGGGCTGCCGGTGCGTTGTTCGCTTCGTATCTATATTAACCATGTTGCCCCCTGGAGACTGACTGCTGTGCATGCTCCACTATGCGTAGCTATCCCCAGAACGGGATTGATTACGCGAAGCAGCTCTCGTTCTGCGTTTATCGTCGGAGACGTTGATCAGTTTGGTCGGTATCGGACGCGATTTCAAGAAAGTGGACTCACGCATTCGAGAAATTTTCGATCTCGGGAGAACTGCGTCGTCGTCGGGTTCGAGCTGCTACAGAAGAGTGTTCCTTCGAGACGGATCCTGGCTCTGAGGACTTGCGCGCACGGGGTGTCTACCTGTCTAGTGTTTACGCGGCGGTCATGGTTTTGTCTTTTCAACTTCTCCAGATCGCGTGGTTCTTGTCGGGTTCGTGCTCCAAGAGGTGAATTGTGGAATTGCCTCGTGGGGCAGACTTCGCAACGAAATCAGAGGTTGGAAGGACTCGATCGCTGGCTGGTGTCGCTGGCTGAACAATGGTGGATACTGGATGACTAGTGTTGTGTGAGCTTTTGCAGTCGCTACCCATCAACGTGGTCAAACGTGTATCCGAGCTGGGCATCCTACTGGGTTTTCGGTTGTTAGCGGTCGAATCGGTGGGACGAGCGTCGCTGAGCCAGTGGCAACATGGGCTGGCAATCTCGATCCTCCTGTTCGCTTAGCGATTAATGACCGCGTCGAGCAACCAATCTATACTGACAGCCTGTCCGTACGTGATTTATCCAGAGATGCTAGCCAAGTCACTTGACAGAATGCGAACGCACATGGCGAAAAGCGACGAAGCGTGTCAAGATATCAAGCAAGTATCATAGGTCGAGGAGCTTTCGGAGGAAGACAATCAAGATCGACGGAGATCGTGGTGGTCGTGTTGCTGGAAATTCTCCACCGAGTCCTTCAAGTCTGGTACTCTACCCAGAAGACTGCGGCGTCGCGTTAGCAATAATAGGCGGCCACCGCCTCGGCCCGTGTTGCGAATATCCTGGCACTAGACCAGAAATCGACGAGGACTTGCGCACACTGGGTGTCTACACTAGTGTTCAAGCATCGGCCAGGGCTCCGATTTATCAGCGACCGCGTCGTCGTCGAGCCCAAGTGGGTTGGCGGTGAACCAGGCGCACTGCGATTTCGTCGTGGCGCAGAGTTCGCACCAGGACCCAGGCTTGGTGAGTACCTGTGTAAATATGGATCTTGCTGGCTGGTTGCACAGGGGTCGCTCACTTATGTCTTGCTTTGAGGTTGTGATTGAAGCTGCTGCTTGTCGAAGCGAGTCAACACCATCGTCGCCGCTTACCATGAATGCACCACGCGTCCATGCTGTATGTGCATCGGAGAGTGGTGGCCGAGTCTATCCAGTCGGCGATCAACCGCAGCGACCACGGTGCGTACTTGAAGTTCCAGCGTACCAACCCCTGTGATTTTGAGAGTCTGCCACACAAATCCTGTCTTGAATCACCGCACCCAGCTTCGCGTTTTCACTCACGGCAAACGTAAGAATAGCAGCCACGCCGCCGGCGTATAAATATGCACCACCAGCAGTTGTGAAACACATCAGCGGTCGCTCGCCTTCTTCCTCCACTCTCGTACTTCCGCCTTGGCCTTCGCTCTCGCCAGGCACCTTTCAAGTTCCAGCCATACACACCACGCCACCAACGACGATGGCGCCCACGACGTTCCCGCTCTTCGGCTACGAGCGCTTCTTCGCCATGAATCCGAAGACCAGCGCCAAGATGGCGCACGTGATGACGCTCCGTGGCGACACCGCCACCCTGCTCCAGCACCTGCCGACGGCCGTGCTCGCGACCTTCAACCTGCACCCAAAGATGCGTGTGGCGCTCTTGCCCGGCCACGCGCCACTGAAAGCCATGGTCTGTCCGCAACTGGTCGACTTGGTTGAGCTCAAGAACCTCTACACGATCACGGAAGTCGACGATGAGGCCGAGTCGCCCCAGTGGATGCAGTTTGTCCAGAAAGAGTGCGAGAAGCCGTTCAACCGCGAGCAGGACCTGCCGTTCTACCTCCGCGTGTTCGTGGACTCGAGCGCCAGTAAGAAGAAGAGCAGTAGCACCACGGCGGGCTTTATGCGCCTCGTGCTCTTCGCCGACCATTACATGTCGGACCCGGCCTCCGGAGCGACCATCCTCAACTCGCTGCTGCAGAACGCGTCGACACTGGCCTCGCAGCCCTCATCGTCAGGAACGGTAGTGAGCGTCCCGACCTTGGAACGCGAGCTGCGGCCGTCGCTCTACGAGTGCATGCACTGGGTGAACCCGTGGCTGGGCGTGCTGAACGAGGCCGTGTCCAAGTGGTTCATCGAGCCGCTCTTCAACCTGGACCACTCGGACTTTTCGCCTTTCTTGCCAGTGGATGCGGCCACGCAGCAGGACTTCAACTGCACACCGCCGGACGTATGCAACAAGAGCTCGGCGCTCTTCTCCCAGGGCTCTGCGGACAACATGCAGCGCGCGATGGCCAAGTGCGAGTCTGAGAATGCGTCCTTCCAGGGCGCGCTCATCGCATCGACGCTCCTGGCGTTCGGTCTCGTCAAGCACGACGGCCGGCTGCGCACGTGCCCACATGAACCCGTGCTGCTCAAGATGGACGTGGTTTGTGACATGCGCGAGACGCTGAGCGTCAACAACAGCGCCAAGTTCGCCGCCGACGGCCACCAGCGGGACGTCGTGGGACTCTACAGCACGGCCGCGAACCTGGTCTTTACAAGCAGCGAGGGCGTGAACGTACACGCGACGAGCTTCTGGGACCTGGCGCGCCGCGTGGACCACGAAGTCCAGTGTCTGCTGCTCAACCACGAGCTCAAGCTCCAGTCCGTCTACGTGCACGAGACGCTCAACGCCGAGAATGCCGACTCGAGCTTGAAAGTGCAGAACTGCGTGCTCAGCGACGTCACGGTCGCCAGTGTGGGCACGTATCCGTACGCGAGGCAGATTAAGCTCGGCTCGTCGTCTTCAGCGGTCGAGATTGACACACTGCACGTGTACAACTCGCTGCCGTCGCTCGCGCCAGCCACGATGCTCTTCGCGAGCGCAGTGACGTGCTTCAACTACTCCATGATGCACAAGCTGGAGAGCGAGGAGGTTGCCAAGGACCTCTTCCACTGGTACGTGCAGGCAGTCGAGCACATCGGACAGTACGACAGCGCCGACACGCTCGTGGCCGCCAGCGAGCGCTTCACTGCCCCGGCTCTGGCGGCAATCACGCCACTCACTCCAACTGCGTCTGGGCAGTAGGTGGACTTCTGGCAGCGGATGTACGGCGAAATACCCAGAAGCCTCAGTATGGTACCCCACCACCACGACCCCACCCGTCTCTTTTGCTATTTCTTCCTCAACAAAAGCTCCTCAATTGATATAATTGCTCGAATCTTGCCCCGCTATCCATGCCATCCTCTCCGCCAGCTTTGCTCATATGATGCAGAGGTAGGTGCGTGGTGATCGAAGCTGTGGGCTCGAGAAGAAAGTGGCCCGACGATGTGGGTCTAATGTCGTGAGGCGATCGCTGGATCGCACAAAGTCCAGCCTTCCTTCTGTCTGCGTGTCACATTTAATCGGAGATATGCGGATCCCACCACAGTCGCATACTCTGCATTTGCGAGTGTGCGAGGTCGTCGGAATGGAAAGTCAACCTCACGAATCACGTGCGCCGAACTCGCTTCGGGGATCAGCGGGTCCGATTTCTCCCTATTTCGAGCGGAAGTTAGACATGCACGTGGAGAAAATCTGACTATAGCTCAAGACTTGCGCCCCATTTAGCCCCTCTGAGCTCTGTCTGAACTTACTCGGGCTCGTCTTCATATGCCTTCAGTAGTGGTGCTGACAATGCTCTTCATACAAACGCTGGTGGGACGCTGGGATGTGGGACACTGCCTGGGCTTCACCAAGTTCAGCTTCCACGTATAAATATTGAATCTCAACGCCTAGCTTTGAGCTCTTCATTCTCCATTCTCCCCAGCATCGACCTCTCTCTCTCAGACAATGTCGAAGCTCAAGACCCTACTCCTCGCTGCAGGCCTCAGCCTCCTAGCGACCCTGAACACTGCCTTCGCTGCTGACGATCCAACCACAAACACCACCAATCCAGAGCACGTGCAGTTCAAGATCCGACGCGGCGATGTGCCAAGTCGAGGCGTGAACCTCGGAAGTTGGCTCGTGGCCGAGAGCTGGATGAGCTCGGAGTCGTCTCTCTGGAATAATGTGACCAAGGACGTCGCGTCCAAGGGCGAGTTCGCGACGATGCAGTCCCTCGGTCAAACTCAGGGCGACGCCGCTTTTCAACAGCATTGGGCGTCCTGGATCACCGAGAGAGACTTTGAAGAGATCGCCAGCACGTCGCTCAACACGGTGCGCATCCCCGTGGGCTTCTGGATCCGGTACGACGACCCGGGTCTCCAACACCGCGAGGTCTTCTACCCAAAGGGCGGACTTCAGTACCTCGACCTGGCGATCCAGTGGGGCGAGAATCACAATCTCGCAGTCTTACTAAGTCTCCATGCGCACCTGGGATCACAGAACGGCTTTGAGCACAGTGCGCCGCTGTTGTTCAACGAGTCGCACTGGAGCGACTCGGACGCGTTCCAGCAGGACTCGGTCGACTTGGCCAAGTTCCTGGCGGCCAGGTACGCGTCGAGCCCGGCGTTCCTGGGCCTGAGTCTCATGAACGAGCCGCACTTAACGACCATGCCAGTGGCTGTACAGAGCTACTACAAGCGCGCCTACGCTGAAGTTCGCAGTGGCGTGAACAGGAGCGACTGTGTGCTCATCGTCGCGCCCATGCTGAGCGAACAGGATGGGAATCAGCTCGTGGACTTTATGGTCAACGCGCCGCCAGGCACGAGCCCGTCAGTGTACTACAACGTCTGGCACGAGCGCCACAAGTACTACCTCTCTGGCTTTGAAGCCACCACCACCACTGAGACGCAGCTCATTGACGCTGTGAAGAGCTACCGAGCGATTTCAATCGACACCTGGAAGGGAAACCCGCTCTTCTTTGGCGAGTGGAGCATGGCGGCGGCCATCCAGTTCGCTAGCAGCGAAGGCTTCCGGGCGTTTGGGGCTGCGCAGCTTGAGAACCTCAGCGGCGTCCGCTCTGGGTGGACGTTCTGGTCGTGGCGCCACTCGGACGATACGACTATGCGCACGGGCTGGTCGCTCAGACGTCTGCTGAAGGACGGCGACCTGATGCTCCCTGCACAGTAGGTACTCAGCCTCACATTGCGTTATCGAGAGAGACGTAGTTGAACAGATTCATCATAAATCTGCATATAAAGTTGTGAAAGGCCTTGTAAAGCCTATGGATATTATCAACACAGTGACAACACATTGACTAGAGCCGAGTTCGACTGATATGAAGCTGCCATTGCTACAGAGCTAAGCTTTTTTGACTTGTCCAGATGAAGACAGTGTGAGCCAGCCATTTGGTGATTTGCTGGAGCTGGGAATCGCCACTCGGAGTTTTCCTGGAGTTGGTTCTGGGAGTGCACGCTTGACTGACACTCTCTCGAGCATGCGCCTTCCCGGTGTACGCCACTTACGAGGCTTGGGCTTGGTTCGACTCCGTCACGTTGAGCTTCGTACTGTTTGACGAGAAGCAAATGCTCCCGTCAGCAGTGAACACGGTCGCTGAAATAGAACTCGTCATGGAGATCTTGTCGGCAAACAACGATGATATTCCCTAAGGGATTACTACCCTAAACAATCCCTGGTATATCGCTCAGCGAATTCGTTCCGTACTGGGCCTATAGTCATTATTATGGGGACATCGTATTTACGTCAGCTCTGCAAAGGGAAATTAATAACGTTATTAAGGGTTGTTGCCAGCTTGGTGATTATTGTTGCGTAGCTGGAATCGAAACAAATGTACGCCATCCGAGAATCGAACCCGGGGCATCCCGATGGGGGCGGGATATTTTACACAAACAAATGGCGCATGTGGTATAGTAATGGTAAGCCATGTATTGTAATATATGGCAATGTGTGGACCAAAATATGAGATCTTACTAATTTATCCACTTTTGCTGCTAAAATAAATTATTTGAAGTCGTTGTTAAAGATATGATTCATTTACCGGTAAGAGTGAGTAGCTTATGTGATTTGTTCCGTCTCTGTATCCGTCTAGAATTGTCATAGAAGCTATATTCAATGGTCACACAGAGCAACGTCTGATGCAGTATGCAGCATCCCATCAAACATATTTGAAAGTAAGCGATATAAACATGCATGTTTGTGCTTGTGGCGAATCTTAAAGGTTTGAGGACCATTATTAGTGGCTCTGAATCATTCAAGTTTTGACAAGAGTTGTAAAGGGATTGTTTTTTTAGATAAAAATAATCCCTTTTTAGTATGACTTTTAATATACCAACTCGGACTCGGCCACCTCGCACTTGCAAATATCCGCCTCTAGAAACGAAATTAGCGCCGTCGAGGTACAGAATCGCACTTGGGTCGATATGAAGACTCTCACTTCATTGCCTCCCATGGCCAAATCGACCTCGAGGCCGTCAGTTAATCGAGAATTCCTCCGGTCAAAAATTCCTAATAATTGGGATTACGTTCGAGCTGCCAACCAAATTATGCGTACGCGGCGAGCACCAACACGAGGGTCGGCATGAGCGCGACTAGCGACACCGAGACGAGGTCCTGAAACGACGCGCTAGAGGCACCCGACGTGCTCGACGACGGCATGCTGCTGCTCTTGTCAGCTCCACTCACGGCGGTGGCTTTCTCACTAGCGCCGATCTTGGCTGGTACGCGCTTCGGAAGGTCCATCGTCCTACACGCAAACGCGTTTTCTTTCTTCCCCGTGTACGAGATCTGGTCGCTCGTGCTCTTCGTGGCCACGTTCACGAACACGTCGTCCTTCGGTGCCAGGCAGACTCGGCCTTCGCCACGCGCGTACGCCACCGCCAACGAGGTGAGATTCTCGCCCAGGTACGTGACGTCGCCCGAGCCGTACGAGTACATGAAGAGCGCGTTGTCGGGCGCCACGTCCACGTCCACGACGTCCACTTGGATATTCCCGGTTCCCGTCGACTCGAAGACGATGACGCCCGCGTGCACAGTGAGGCTCGTGTCCGAGACAAAGACGTCTCCCGTGCCGTTGGCCGTCACAAAGATGCGGTCGTTGTATGGCACGTCCAGGTAGTTGTAGAGCTCGACGGACGTCGTGTTGGTGGTCGTCACCTTGACGGAGGGCACGATGTTGATGAAGAAAGTGTATCTCCCGCCTTCCTTTGGGTTGGTCGCTGTCGTCTGAAGCTGAAGCACCTCGCCGTCGCTGCCGTGGGTCGCGACGAGTTTGACCAAGTCGATAGTGCTCACGTCGGATTGAGACAGATTTTCGATGACCGTGACGTAACCAAAGTACGAGCCGTCACTGCTGTCCGGGTCCATCTGGGAAAGCGTCGCCCTGCCTTCGACTCCGAGTGACAGCGCAATGTTGTGAATGTCGCTGACGCTACCTGACGCGGACTTGAGCAGGAAATTCTTGCTGACATGGCCAGT
The DNA here is from genome assembly GCA_023334035.1 of Globisporangium okanoganense. NCBI lineage: Eukaryota > Oomycota > Peronosporomycetes > Pythiales > Pythiaceae > Globisporangium > Globisporangium okanoganense. Next base: position 11,331 of record JAASFY010000116.1, on the reverse strand, counting down.
CGTGGCTTCGACGATCTTGAGTTTCTCCTCCACGACGAGACCCGACTTGTCGGTGCTCAGTCTGCGAGAGGTGAAGGTCGGCGTGGCCGCGCCCTTGGTGTAGAGCACGCTGTCGAGGACCACGACGTCCGCTGAGCCCTTTGTGAGCACGTCCTTGAGCTTGTTCTTGGTAAAGAGCTGGATCTCAGTCAGCTGGTACGCTCCCTCAATCGCAGCGTCAGTTGTCTGGAGTACGAGCTTGGGGCCGCCTGCCGTTGTGTTGCTGAGGACTTCGATGACGCTCACGATGGCCTCGGAGCTGCCGGACACCTTGACCTCTCCGACGGCACCGCTGGATGATGATGCACTGCTCTCAGCGTACGTGATGAAGACGCGACCGGGCACGTTCAGGTGGATGGTGTCGATGAAGGAGACGTTCGTGGCAGCGTTGCCCTTGATCTGCCACGTCTTGGCGAAGAGCTGGTTCGCGCTGAGCTGCTGGTCGCTGGGGATCTTTGCAATCGATACGGCAGACGTGACCACATAGTTTGTGGACGTGGACTTACGGATTGAAGTCAAACGCCAGCAGCACGAGCGCGATGGCGAGCCCACACCACGTAGAGAAAATTCGCGAAGCCATTCTCTTCTCCTGTTGTTATGAGCGAGGGATCGAGGCTTTGGGAATGAGCTTCAGAAGCCACAAGCGTGTGGGGTAGTTGATGTTTTGCGTTCAGTACTCACGAGTGGCTCTTAACAAGAGTCAGCCCAAGAAAATGCATTTCAGGCTGTTTTCTGTCCTTTCGAATTACATTACCAGTACCCATACCCACCCCACTGACCATTTCGTGGGGACGATGACATTGACATGATTTCGTGTGTTGGTCACCTACCCATTTATACGTAGTTGATATTTGTTAAGGCGGGGTATGTAGTTTGATAATCCATAAAAAAAATAAAAAATATTACTTACAATCGTTTTAGCAAGGGTATTGTATTTAACAGTTTCGTGATTCACTCGTACTCAACACGGGCCTCCGTCGGGGTGAACCCTGAGCTCTATGCTGAAGCTGGAGTTTGTGGTGCGTTGCTGTAGGAAATCGTGTGCTGCTGTTCTCGCAGTATATCTATGTGTGTCCCGCTTCATAATTGCTTGTCAGATTTCGTTGTTGGTGGCTCGTGATTCGGTGGATGACCAAGAGCGAGTGGTAGTGGCGAATACCAGCGCAAAATGGCTTGTCCATCGAGAGTTGAAGCGTGGTTGAGTGAAGAGCCGCTTGTAATACATTGTGCCCACCAAGTTGAATGGATACCAATAAGAGTCATATTTTATTACAGAAGGCTTACGCTTCTCTAACTAATACAAACGAAAACGCTGCATCACTGCGAGAAGTATTAGTCAAAGACGGCGAGGACCATCGCGGTGGTGGCCAGGAGCGTGACCGCCGACGCTGAAAGGAGACCCGATAGCTCTCTTGAGGCACCAGAGGACGGAGTGCTGCTGTTGCTCGCTTCCTTATCAGCCGCAACGTCTCCCTCCGCTTTCTCGCTGCTAACAGACTCCTTCACCGCTGTGACCTCTTCGTTGGCTCCCACCTTCGAAGGCTCTCGCTCTGGGAGGTCCTTGGTCGTACACACGAACGCGTGGTCCTTCTTTCCCAAAAATGAATATTTGTTTTGTAAGGGTATCGAGTTTGAGAATCACACGCTTCATTCACGTGACAAATATTATCATCCAATTCCCTTCGCTTACACCGACATTGTCATCGCCACGACGAAGGCAACACTGAGCACCGCAGCACCAGCAGCAGCATTGATACCAGCAGCCGCCGACTCCTTGGCCTGTACGACGCCCGACGCCGATGACGAGCCCGCAGTAGACTTGGCCTTGGGCTTTGGCATCGAAGCGCTACTCCCAGAACTCCCATCCTCACCATACTTCACGATCACAGTCTTCCCCGGGACTCTCGCAGGCAGTTCGCGCTTGACGCACTTCTCCGCTCCTGGCTTCCCAGGATACGACACCTGGGCGTACTTGGCAGGGTCCAGCTGGACAACCTTGAGGTTGTTGGTCGACGAGAGGCAGATCTTGGCATCACCCCATGCGCTCGCAGAGATCGGAGTGCTCACCGAGATGGTCTCAGCGAAGACGTTCAGATATCCCACGCCGCCATAGCTCACAGTCATCGACGTGGACGAGATCTCGCCGACGTCGACCTGCATGTCGCCGTTGGAGCCCGTCAAGTCGGCGCCGTCCAAGAAGAGCTTGGCGTCCTTGTCCGAGATGAAGACGCTGCCGTTGCCCTCCATTAGGAAGAAGGTCTTGAAGCCATCAGCTGGCTCGCTCGAGCGGATGTCCCCAAAAAGGCTCGCGACCGAGTTCGAGACGCTCACCTGCACCGTCGGGAGCACGTCGATGAACGTGACGATCTCGAGGTCCTTGCCTTTGCCGTTGAACGACGACTTGACGCGCAATGCGAGGTACTCCGTGTTGTCCAAGGCGTTGGCGTTCGCGATGATCTCGAGCTTGTCGACTGGGATCTTTGTGTACGACTTTGTCGAGCCATAGTACACCATCTCCTCGGTCAGCGTAATCTTGGCAAGAGTACCTGGGCTCGCGTCCTCGGGCTTGAGCGTCGCGAACTGGACTTTGCCGGGGATCGCGAGGTCGAAGCTGACTTTGCTGTTCTTGTCCGAGGACGTCAGGTTCCAGGTGCGCGAGCCCGAGCTGGGCTTTCCCTCGGTGAGCTTGACGTCCGAGACCGTGGTGGTCAATGTGCTACTGTTGGCGAGCGCGGCGAAGGCTTCTTCCGTCTTGGTGTAGAGCACGTTCTCGAGGATCACGGCCTCGCCTGAACCGCCTGGACTGAGCTTCTTGACCGTGCGCTTCTGATGGACCTTGATCTCGGTCAACAAGTACCCGCTGGCGGCGAGCTCGTCCGTGAGCCCATAGGCAAAGATCTTGACCCCGCCGGAGCTGTACATTTCGACGAGCTCGATGAGTTCCTTCGAGCTCCCGGAGACGATGACCTCGGCCAGCAGGTCACTGGAGGCGCTCTCGGCGTACGAGATGTACACGCGGCCCGGCAGCGTCCACCCGATATCGTCCAGCACGAAGCCGCTCGCGCTCTTCCGGACCTGAAACGTCTTGGAGAACGCCTGGTTGGTGCTCACTTGGTCGGCGGTGGCCACGGGCGTGATCACACCCGCCGTGACGTTGAGCGACGCGTACTCGGAGCCCTGGACGTGTTGCGGCGCCAAGCAGGCGAGCGATATTAACTGCACCAGGATAGAGGCGAGAGAGGCCAAGCCAGCGCGGCGCGGGTGTCGGAGAGCCATCGGATTGCGAAATCGCAAGTGAGAGAAGCTGGACGACGCCGAATGGGCCGGCTAAACGTTGTTCACGCTGCACGTGATTGTGGATACCGGTGCAGTACCGATGGGAAAATATCCCGAAACCAATCGTTTTTGTGGAGTTAAACAAGTACCGCGACGTGGTGTGTAATTGTAGTGAGTCACTTGCTGTTGTGAGTCATTTGACAGATGATTTCGTGCCATTTTAGCTAAACATATGGTCGACAGGTGGAAGGATGGTGAGCAAGACACGGTGTCGGACCTCCAGACCTCCACACATGGTTGCGGTCATCAGAGGGATCACAAGTGCGGATTTTGTCACAACAAGCCGAATTGCAGAATCTTTCGCCTGAAGCCCAAATGGGTTGAGCGTCAGCAAGGCGACCCCGTGCCTCCACCTGTTGCTTCAGCACGCTGTTCTAAACATCGAGGTCGACACCTCAAGACCTTAAGTTCGTCAAAACCCAGAGAGCTCTTGCCAATCGGCGATGACCGGGCGTCGTAACCTGTGTCCGCCAGCGTAGTACAGAAGTGACCAAGATTTGTAGCTTTCTGCGTCGACAGGAGGCGTGAGTATGCGACCTTATGATGATGATCAAGGTGATGGATATATAGGTACTTTAGAAGACCTACTATATCAATTCCTGAGAACTATGCTACCGTGTAACTTAGCCCTCAGGTTGACGAGCATCCGAGCTTCCAGGGGAAACTCTGTCGCCCATCGACGAGAGATAAGCGCTGACGAGCAGCGCCGCGTCAGAGCTAATCCCATGACTGTGTTGTGCTGAATGACCGAGGGAGTTGGAGACCAAGAGCCAGTGGTGGACGTCTCCCGCAAGAAGCGGGTTGAGCTCCTCGACAATGGCCCTCTGGCTGTCCACCAGCGACTGCTGAGAGCATCCCGAGTCCATTGCCAAGTGAGTGTGCGATCTAGCTGATCGGGGCACTTAGTACAAGCAGGCAATCCTGTGTTAGGTACTGATCGTCCACCCCGAGATGCTCGCTTCTCCATTTGGCACAGCAAGAATTATTTCGACTGACAAAGTCTATGAAGTATGTGCGGTCGACAGAATTTGGTTGTTGTCTTATAGTTTGGCTCATACGAGGCTCGACGCAAAATATATTAATGATCACTGGCAACATTATCTGCGTATGTGTTATTTTATATATGTGATAATTCTTAGCGTATTTACGTCCGTCGGCGACGCGCAAAATAGCTCGAGTCAACTACAAGAAGCCATCCAGTCCCGAAAACGAGGGAAATCACCAATATCACACCCAGAATGATCATCGCAACGCCAGTGCTTTCGTTGGAATTCCCATAAGGATCTCGGTACAAAGGCGAGTTCGGGTCGATTGCTATATGTTTTGGCGTGAGTCTCACCATCCGTCGTTCGGGCAGTGGCTTCTGAGAACACGAGAATTTCGCATCTTGCTTTTCCAGAAACGCGACTTGGTCGGTCTTGTTGCCAAGATACACACTCACAACTGCTGAGCTTGCGGATGGGAAGCAAATCGTGCCCTGGCCATCCAGATGCGCGTATATTGACGAGTTGTGCGCGTCGATGATGATGATGAAGTTCCCACTGGAGTACGAGTGAAAGAGCACTCGATTCGACACTTTGAGGTCCTTGAGCTCCAGTTGAATACCTCCGGTGGAGGTGGTGACGAAGTCGGCGTCCGTGGCTTTCAGATGCAGGTTCTTATCGTAAATGAAGATATCCCCATCGGCTCCGGCGATGATCTTAATGTTGACATCCACTGGGATATCGAGCTGGTTGATTACCGAAGTCGCCTTCTCAGTCGTCACGTTAACTCTAAGCGACGGGATGAGCCCAGCGTCGACCTGAGGGAACGCGTATTGTGTTCCTGTCGCGCTGGCCTTGAATCGCAACTGGAACTCCTGCGGCGTGCCTCCACTGCTCGAGATCACCATTTCGACTTTGTCAATGATGCTCGAAGCAGACTTGATCTCGGTGAGAGTGATCACGCCAGCGATACCAGCAGCAATCATGTATGGGTCTACCTGATGGAGACTCACTGTACCCGGTAATGAAAGCTTCAGGTCGACGTTCTGGGTGCCGCTCGGTCTCTCAGACAAACGTCACTTGATCAACCAGACCCGGGTAGTGATCGCCGACTCCGTGGTGGACGCGACGAGCTGCGCATTTTCTCCAAGCACGAACGTCGTCACAGTGCTGGTGCTGGGACTCCCACCGGCGACTCCCCTGGAAAGATTTCCGCTAGACCTCGAGTAGAGTACGTCTTGGAGCATCACGACGTCCTCGCTGAATCGGTTCTCGAGCACCTTGAGCGCGTTCTTGGTAAACAGCACGATCTCCACAAGCAGGAACTCTTCCTTCGTTGACTCGCTGACTGTCTGCAAATTCAGCAGTGGGCCAGTCGACAGCGTCGAGGCAGAGATCTTGACGGCGTCGACGATGAACTCGGTGCTGCCGGAGACCCTGACCTCACCAAGAGCTCCACTGGAGGACGTTGATGAGCCACTGTCGGAGTACGTGATGAAGGTCTGGCAGGGCAGGTACAACACAATGTTGTCGATGGCTGTGGCACTCTCGCTGGAGTTGCGCGAGATCTGTCACGTCTTGACGAATGCCTGGCTGGCGTTCAGCTGCTTCTCAACGGGGACTTTCATTGCTGGCGTCGACGTGAGCACGAAAGCAGCGTCCACTTGGAACTGGTGGAGCGTGGTGATCAGGAACAACAGCAGTAACAGCAGAGTTGATACTGTTACCGGAGCTGAGAAGCACCACCGTGGAGCCATGACTAATGGTACGCTGACGAATTACGAAATGAGAAAAAAATGAGTTCCGAGTGTCGAGGCTCTCTGTAAAAAATCCAGTCGGAATTTTGAGTTTTTTAGTCAGAGTTCAGTAGGTTGCACTCTAAAAGTTAAGATCCGTACCATCACCCACTTCGCTTTGGAGTGTGTACAGTATCCACGAAATGTGGGTTGAGTGGATACTGTACACACTCCAAAACGGCCAGAGAGTGGGTACACCCAAGAAAATGCGCTCCTCCGTGTTCACATACAAACTCCAAGTGAAGTGGATGGCGAATTTCGAAGTGCATCCTATGCTACAGCACTGTACTATAAAAACACTTTCAGTCTCATCATTAGGGGCTGGATTTTTTATTTACATTAAAAAACTTATTTTGAAAAGTGCCGCCTCGCGATCGCACTGCCATCGTACCTCTCACATCACCAGCAACGGCATCTCCACCGATCTGTTAGGCACGGTCACCAAAGTCATGCCTACTCGTTGCCGCTTCGTCCCAGCTGTCGGCTCGATGCTCCTGCTGCTGCTCCTAGCCACCACTCTCCATCAGTTCAACGTGGCATCCGGCTTTGTGTTCGCGTCGCAACCAGCAATGAAAGTCCCATTCGAGAAGCAGCTGAACGCCAGTCAGGCATTCGTCAAGACATAGCAGATCAAGAGCAACGCCAGCGAGGACGTCATAATTATTGACAATATTGAGGTTAACCTACCCTGCCAAATCTTCATCACGCACGAGAGTGCACCGTCACCATCGTCCTCCAGTAGTGTACTCGGCGAGGTCCGGGTCTCCGGCAGCTCCACGTTCATCATCGGAGCAGTGAAACTCACCAGTGTCGCCCACGACTCTGGCCCGCAACTGCTATTACAGACCTTTGACTCATCCAAGAACGAAGAGTTCTTGCTCGTGGAGATTGTGCTGTTCGCCAAGAACACGCTTAAGGCGCTCATCAACGTACCGACCTTCGACTACGACGTGGTGGTGCTCGAAAACGTCCTCTACTCCAAGCCACAACGAAACAAGTCTGACGCAACAGCCCGCGATCGGAGGCTCAGCGGCGAGCCGAGTCTCGGGCTTGAAGAACGGGACGCGCCCAACAACTCGCTCTCATTATTCCGGACGTGGTGGATCACGTGACCGTCATCGGAGAAACCAAGTGACGCCCTGAACGTCGACCTCAAGCTCTCGCTTCATGGCGCAGTGAGCCTTCGCCAAGCGGACCTGGACTTCTCTCCGCTGGGAAGTGCTGGGGACATTCGTCTCTCTGAGAGCAAGTCTTCTTCTTCGAGCTTCATTAGCAAAGTCGAGTTTGTCTCGAGCACTAGCGCCACGCACGTGCAAGAATTCAACTTACGATTCAAACCCGGCGTGACCGGAACAGAGAACGCGAATATCAATGTCGACGCCACGTTTGCTGCTCAGCTCAAGATGAACGTGACGATCGAGAACGCTACTTCAGTGGTGAACCAGCTCGACATCCCGTATGATGACCGCATCAAGATCATCAATATAGGCGGCGGGGACATCTTCATTGTCGACAAGAACCTGCACTTAAATACCACCGATGCGACATTCGTAACCTACTCCATCGGAGGTATCCACGTGGAGCTCAATGATCTCCAGGTGATGAACGGAGTCCTCTTCAAGTCGGAATCCATTGGCAACATGACCTACGTTGGCGCACACAACTCCTCGCTGCGCGCATATCTGCACGACGACAGCACGCTTTGCTTCCCATCGAGCTCAGCGGTCGTGGACGTGTATCCAGCTAACAAGACCGACCAAGTCGCGTTTCTGGGAAAGCAAAAATCAAAGTTCCCCTGTGTCAAGAAGCCTGTACCTGAGCGAGAGATGACGAGACTCGCGCCAAACAAGCGAGCGAGCGACCTCGCGTCGCCTTCGAATCAGAAGAAAGTGGATGGAGATGAACCAGACGGAACTGTGATTGTGCTCATGTTTGTCGGCGCGATTGTGGGAGGTCTCTTCGTTTTGGTGGCTGTGTTTGTCGCTTTACGCCACGCGGGTTGTTTCGAGAGAGAGAAGCAGGTTTGAAATAGTTTGTTCTCGTTTTTAACAACAGGAAAATATTCAGAGCTCTTCATTGCTTCAGCTTGGTCCTGCCAGCCAACTTTTTAATGTGATTTGTTATACCTCAAATAATATAATATATTATCTGAAATGCAGTCAGCGCTCGTATTCAAACCTCTTTTTCCAAGACTTGAAAGAAGCTGAGCTCGGTTTTCAACAACACAAGCCCACAACTCCGAATCAACATTTGCCTTCCAGCATATGTGATTTGAAAGAGAGCTCTGGGTTGCGCCATACCACAAGCGACTCCATCGCATAAAGTGCACGCATTATAATATATATCATAGCCAATAATTACAGCTCAATTTCAACATGCGCGGTAGGTACATGATTGACATTACACTGGATATCATAGCAAAGCAATGTACAAGTATGTGTTCCTCATTATCAAGGCACAGTTAGTCGAAGGCAGTCAACATTGTCACCACAATAGACACGAATGCAAACATTGACGCCGAGAGCAGACCCTGGAACGCACTCGAGGTCCGAGAGGACGGCGAGCTGCTGTCACCCACGGGTCCCTCTGCTGTGGCTAGCTCGTTCACTACAATCTTTGCTGGTACACGCTTGGGCAGATCCATCTTGGTGCATTCGAATGCGTGATCCTTCTTGCCCGTGTACGACACCTGGTCGATCTTGTCCTTCGTTGGCACCGACACGAACGGCTCGTCCTTTGGGGCGAAGCAGATCCGTCCTGTGCCACGAACATCCGCACGCGCAGTACTGCCGAGGTTTGGCCCAAGGTACGTGACGTTGCCCGAGCCCCACGCGTACATGGAGAGCGCTCCGTCTGCGGAAATGTCGGCGACGTCCACTTGGATATTCGCACTGCCGGTCGAGTAGATCGAGACGGAATCTACGTCAACCGTGAGGCTCTGGTCGGCAATGAATACATCCCCAGTCCCGTTCGCATTGACCGCGAGCTGGTCGTTGTAGGAAATATTCAGGAAATCATACACCTGCATGCCCTCGATGCTCGTCAAGTTCACTTTGACGGATGGCAACATCACGACGTACACATTGAACCTGTTGTCCACGGTTGTGTTGGTGGACGAAGAATGGAGCTTGAGCACTTCACCGTCGCTGCCGTGGCTGGTAATGAGCTTGAGCTGGTCCATGGCGCCGGAAACTTGGTCGGGCGAGGTCTTGGTGACGGTGATGAAGCCATCGTACGTACCATCGCCATCGTCGGGGTTCATCTGCACAAGAGTCACCGACCCGTTCACCTCCAGAGCGAGATCGATGTTGTGAATATCGCTTAGGACACCCGACGCGGGTTTGATGTAGTAGGTCTGCTGGGAACGTCCAATGGCGTCGGTTGTCTTGGGTTCTGCCTTCACGACAAGTCCACTAGACTTGTCGTTGCTTAGTCTTCTTTGCGAACCAGTCTTCTTCACGGTCGCTTCGCGCTTCGTGTAGAGCACGTTATCGAGGACCACGACGTCAGCCGAAGACTTGACGGTGACGACCTTGAGCTTGTTCTTGACAAACAACTGGACCTCAACCAGCAAGTACGCGCCTTCAGTCGCTGTGGTTGACGTCTGGAGCACCAGCTTGGGGCCGGCTGCAGTCGTGTTACTCACGACGTCGACCACTTGTACGATGGCCTCGGAGCTGCCGGACACCTTGACCTCTCCGACGGCACCGCTGGATGATGATGCACTGCTCTCAGCGTACGTGATGAAGACGCGACCGGGCACGCGCACGCGGATGTAGTCGACAAAGGAGACGTTCGTGGCAGCGTTGCCCTTGATCTGCCACGTCTTGGCGAAGAGCTGGTTGGCGTCGAGCTGCTTGTCGCTCGTGATCTTCTCAATGGATGAGGCGGTGATGGCGAACCCCGAGGCGTCATTGATTGCAGCAGCATTGGCGTGGACTTGGTGCAGGTGGGTGCTGACAAACGCCAGCAGCAGCACTGCGAGTACCACCATACGAGTGGGGACGAGGCGAGGGGCCATACCGGCGATAAGCTGTCGAAGTGAGCTGGAGGCTGGGGATTTGGGAATGAGCTCTGGAATCCAATACGCTGGCTGCCGAATGTAATGACGAATTGACACGTGAGTTTGAATGAATGGATGGATAAGAGTTCCGAGGTTTAGTAAGAACAGATGAATGCTCGTCCATTAGCCGCTGTGTGACCAGCTGGTTCTGACAAATCAGGTGTGAATGTTGCACAAACGAGCCACCAGGTGACCATATGGCGTTAGCTAACGGTGTCAGTTCAATGGGCTCAGCGAATCTCAGCGAGTCACCCTTGTATCCCTCCCTCCAGGGCATATTCCCGGCCGAATCATATTGTCGGCCGAGCCAAGCCTATATTAAGAGCCATTTTTGTGACGCAGTCTGCGTGGCCAAATAGACAACTATGCTTGGTTAGACTGCACGAGCACGTAGACTTGAATTTTCCCGCCCTCCTGGTGTGCTGCACGTCCGATTTCGCGCATTTTTGATTCCGCAGCAGCAATTTCAAGTTTGAGGCGCACAGCTAACCACGTCGACCCAGGAAGAGATGGCGGCCAAAGCGACGGTGAAGGAATCTGGCGAGAACGCGGAGCAGTACAAGGCGGGGATGTAGCTCGTGGATAATGGCTATACGGAAGGCAGCCAAGAAGGTCGGCGTGCCTTACGAGAACCTGCGTGCGCGTATGCGTGGTGACGTGCCCATGCTCGTTTATATTCCGGCTGGCGCTACAATAGGATTCTTGGAAATCATTGAGTACTGTGCCGCGCGCGGATTCTGCATTGAGATGGCAGAGCTGCGCTTCCTCATTCGTCAAGCGGCCTTAGTCTCCTCGCAGCGACCTGTCACAGACACGTTTCCTGATCGATGCTCCGTCCAGCACTGGGTGAAGAAGAACTCCGACCAAGTCTCGTTCCGCTACTTCCCAATTTGCGGCCCCAAAAGCCGACCCTTTTTATCTTGATATTTGTATACTTGCTTAAGTGACCGGATATAGCTACATACGGATACAATTACCGCAAAACACTTGTTGTATCCGACGTTGTGTTGTATCCGACGGTAATATTTATCCAATCAAAACGCCCCATTCCATAGCAGAAATCCTTTTGTTCTATCCGACACAATGTGCTCACTGACAGCCAATCCAATGAATC
>JAASFY010000115.1:0-40514 GCA_023334035.1 Globisporangium okanoganense | reverse complement strand
CGATTTATACACAATAGACGTCAAATTCGGAATCTTTGCCATCTTTTACCCCTTATGTATAAAGAACGTCCGGGCTTTCCCCGTGGTTTTTGAGTAACAGGCGGGAACTCCCGGTCTGTTCTCATCTGGCCGGGACAATACGTTTTACTATTGTTTGTCCATTTTTTTCCTGTAAATAATGTCATGTCAGTTGAACCCATATAATGACCGTGATGGGTACACTTTGCTGAAGTCTTGAATGAGAGGAAGTTTGGTAGGCCAGCCTTTGTCTCTCCTCCATGGCTGGCGTTCGTTTGCTTTCACAGTCCAAGTCAAGATGAAGAGCAGCACCACCACCAGCTTCGAGGAATTGCAGCCCAAAGCCACGCTCATCGAGTGTGAAGGTCGACGGGCGGCAGTCAATTATGGTCCAAGTCCATACGATCTTCTTTTCTTTGCCAAGAGTGCGGCGTCATGCCCTGAGCTGCAGCTTAGCATTGGTTGGTTGCTGGCTCTCCTTGAACGAGATGACGTCCTCGTAAAGCAAGGAGAAAGGCGGTAGATAGCATCTCCCTGATACATTGTATACGTGTCCACAAACAACTTACGTTACGAACGTAGGCTGGTTATGAGGCCTCGTCGTGATTCCCAACAGTGGCAACGGCGGCCGCTGCCTGCGCGTCAAAATCCGCGACCGCTTGCTTCCCAAAAGTGTCGATAAACTCGTCGAGTTCGTCCGAGTGGCCTCCCTTGGCACGGCCGCGTGGCAAGTGGTCGGGTCGGTAGAGGTCCACGATGAGCACTACGCGCGTCTGGTCGTCGTGGCGGTTGTACGCAAAGTGGAGCTTGCTGTCGTCAAACACGAGCACCTCGCGGTTGCCGTGGGCCGCGCGCTGGCCGCCCACGACCATCGAGCAGCTGGGCTCCCCGCCTTCAAACGTGGGCACGACGAGCCCGAGGTGGCACCGCAGGATGTGGTTGGACAGGTCGGCCCAGCCGCGATGCGCTGTCAGCGTCGTCCCAGGGCCAAGTTTGGAGAAGAGCGCTGTGCGAATGCCCGGGATGCCCTTGAGGATCGCCACGGTCCGCGGACACATGGCGCACGTGGGCGGCACCCACATGGTCTTGGACGCGTCGAAGGCTGGAAACGTGTAGCAGAACGGGAACACGCGCCACTCGTTATCCCCCTCGGCGTAGTGCTTTTCCGGCCAGAAGGGCCATGTGGACGACTGGTGCACGGCCTTCATCTCGTCGACGATCACGTCATAATTTTCTCGTAGCACCTCCAGTTGCGGAAAGAGCTCCTTGTAATCGTAGTAGTTGGGCAGGTCGTCGTCAAAGATCTCTTCTTCTTCTTCTTCTTCTTCTTCTTCATCGTCGTCGTCCTCCTCCTCTCCATTAAGGCCGTCGTCCGCATCGTCGCTCCAGTACTCATCGTCATCTTCATATTCGTCAGCTTCAACAGCCATCTTCTCAAAGCCCGTGATGCTCCAGGCATTCAAGTCCGCCTTGCGCACACACACGAGGCGATAGCCCATCTGGTCGCGACGCAGCAGCTCGTACAATTTCGAGCCTTCGACAAAGAAGAACGTTTCCATCTCTTCCTGGAACTCGTGGGGGAAATGCGTGGCGATGAGCTCTTTCATAACCGAAGAGCTCTCTTGACACCCGAGCACTGCATTGTACGACGCCAGCGTCTCCTGCACGATCTCAAAGGCAGCAGAATGTTTGTTGCCATTCCCAGTGCCGGAGAGCGGTGCGAGGAACTCATTGTAGAGACGATCAGTCGACGTGTCCTGTGGGATGAAATCTGCAATAAACAGGTACCCGCCAGGCTTGAGAACGCGTCGCAACTCGGCGATCGCATCGGGCAAATGCTGCACTTCCTGCAGCGTCTGCACGGCGCAGACAAGGTCGATCGAGTGCGACGCGACGCTCTTGAGCTTCTCGCACGACTGGTTCAGGAGCTTGAGCTCTCGCTTCTGGTTCACATCCGGATGCTGCGTGACAAAGCGCGTCCACGTCTCGCGCGCTCTCGTGATCGCCTGGCTCGAGATGTCGGCGCCGATGATGTCCGCATTCGGGAAGAGCGACTGCAACTCGCACAGGCCGCCGCCGGGGCCGCAGCCCACGTCGAGGATCTGCAGCTTCTGTTGTTGTTGCTGGTCCATTTGCAGCTCGCGCTTCGATACGATGCCAACTAGCGAGCGGTAGAGCTGCAGCTGGCGGGCGTCATTGCTGTGTGCGGCGTGGAACTTGGATGGTGATGGCGACGCCGTCGTGGACGAGGTGTTCTCGTCAGCAGCAGTTTCGTTCTCTTCGTTGCCCTTGACGTCTGAATGGAAGCCGACGTTGCAGCAGATCTTGTGGTGCGCGGCGTACATGGGGGAGTGGTAGAGGCCGTCGTAAAAGTCCCTGACGCTCGGCGGCGTAGTGGCGTCGCTCGTGGTCATCTCGTCGTCACGCGTCTTGTGTCGTGAATAGGCTGCTACACTGCTGGTAGAGTGAGAGAACAATTGGCCTGTGCTGGTACGTGTGCTATGTACCCAGTGTAGCTCTGTGGGTTCTGTGTGCAGCGTGGAGCTCTTCGTTGACTGCGGTCGATGATCTTCAAGGCGCGTGCCAATTGCGCTTCTTTTGGTTTTCCTCATCTTGCAACTCATGATGATGTTTGCTGGATATTTGTATATAATTCAGCATAGTTGCCGGAAAGCGACTATTTTGGGGGATATATGCTATTTTCGGTACGTTTCCATGTCTTTACGGCATGTTGCTGCCTAAAACATTGTTTTGGGTGTCCTGTTGACATGAGCCATTATTGATAGGCGTTTTTTTGCCTAAAGTAAGTTGTTTTTGGGTGCCATTGTGGTGGTGGTGATCGCGCATTATCAACCAGAAAAGCAAGGTATGAATGCGACGGCGAGCAGCTCTCTCTACGTGTGTCTGTGTGTGTGGCGATAGCTAACACACACGCGTATGCATCACAGGACCATGGCGGACCATGACGCGGCCTACGTGCACGTGATCTCGGGCATCGTCGACGAGCTCATCGCCGCGTACGAGAAGCAGCAGCCGGTCAACATGACGCGCCTCAAGAACGACGTATCCAAGCGCTACAAGCTGCCGTCCATGCCCAAGGTATAGTACCGCTCATTTACCTCACACAGCACTTTATACTACTCGTCTAATGGATGCGCCTTCGTATGTGTGTATAGCTCGTGGACATCATCTCGGCCGTGCCGGAGGACTACAAGGAGAAGCTCCTGCCGTTCCTCAAGGCCAAGCCCGTGCGCACGGCCTCGGGCATCGCTGTCGTGGTATGTATAGCCGCATAACACTCAGCACGTATTTGTGTACCTAATGTATCCATGCGTGTGTATACATCCATTTGTCTTGTAGGCCGTGATGTGCAAGCCGCACCGGTGTCCGCACATCGCGATGACGGGCAACATCTGCGTGTACTGCTTCCCTGCCAGCGACACCCGCGTGCTGACCGATGCCGGTTTCCTCTTTTTGGATGAGATTGAACTTCGCTTGGCTGGCGGGCAGCGCATCCTCTACGCCTGCTACGACACAGCCAGCGGAGCGCTGATGTACCGCGACGGCCGACTGGTGGAAGCAGATCCGCCTGCCGAGTTGATAACCATCGACTCAGATGGCGCTGGTGAATGCTGGGACGACTTGGTGGCGCCGTACGGACTCGCAGCGAACGAGGGAGAAGGCGACGACGGTGCGGCGAACAGCACTACCAGGCAGTCCCGACTGGATCGCAACTGGCGTGTTTCACTTCGTTGCACGCCGGACCACATCGTGTTCGCACAGCGCGGTACGGCTAAGTCATGGGAGAGCACACGCAAGGCCGTCAAGCCTGGCGAGCAACGCAACAATCCAGTGGAGGCCGCGCCAGCAGGCCGCACTGCTGGCTCGATGCTACCCCGCTGCGATGCCTGTCGTTCATTGAGAGGCCAGCAGCGATCGAAGCAGTCGCAGTGTGAAGCGTGCGCAGGACTGGAGAAGCTCAAGTGGGAGCGCTATCGACTGATCGCAGCGGCAGAGACAGGCCATGCTGTGGACGAGTCCACGCAGGCAGGCCGCCGGGCTGTGCGTGACGCACTGCAGCTGGACGAGCAGCAGTTCCGTGCTTTCCTCGAGCTGTTTGGCTTCTGGATTGGCGACGGCTCCATGCACTACCCAGATGCGGTGTTGTTCGCACAGAAGAAGGAGTCTGACCGCGCATGGGTGTGTGCCCAGCTGACGCTCTGTGGGCTGAGCGACACGCAGTGGTCGAGTGGCGGCGTTCGCACCAATGGACAGGAGCAGGTGCGGGTGAAGGATCGCCGCTGGTTCGCGTGGTTCGATACCGAGTACGGCGTCAAGTACCGCCGCTCACGCTCCTACAGTTTGACGGACGAGCGTGTCGAGCAAGCGTCGAAGACGCGGTGTCTCACGGACGCGCCGCACACTCCGCGGACCCCTACTGACATCACCACCACCACTGAGTCTGATGAGCCGAACGACCCCATCACGTCAGTGAAGTGGTTCCCGGACTGGTTGGTGATGCAGCTGCCGCCGGATGAGCTGCGACTGGTGCTGATGGGCCTCTGGCGTGCGGACGGCAGCTGGGCGACGCAGGACCAGGAGATCTGCACGGCGGGCGTGCGCTTCCGCGATCAGCTCGTGCAGCTGCTGCTGAATGCCGGCTGCTCACCGCGTGCGCGCCTCAAGTACAAGGCCGGCACCATACGCGGCTACAAGTACTTCGATCAGACCGTCGACTGTACCACGTATCCAGTGAGCTTCATCGAGGAGCTGCGCAGCAAGGGAGGCTGGACCGACGACATTGTGAGGGGCTCCTACACACCCATCCAGGCCAGAGCCGACGGCTGGGCGGTCGCATGGTCCGACTTTGCCCACTCTCAGGGCAGCAGCGTCTGCCTGCCTATCCTCGATCGCAGCCGCTGCTTTACCAAGACGGAGTACTCACCTAGCGACGGTCGTGTCTGGTGTGTGGAAGTCGACCACCCGGACCACCTCATCGTCGCACAGCGCGCAGAGCGACATAACGGCATCGTCACCCGTCAGAGCCGACCCATCATCATTGGCAACTGCCCCGGTGGACCGGACTCAGACTTTGAGTACTCGACGCAGGCGTACACCGGCTACGAGCCTACGAGCATGCGCGCGATCCGCGCCCGGTACAACCCGTTCCTGCAGACGAAGAACCGCGTGGACCAGCTTAAGCGCCTGGGCCACTCGGTCGACAAGGTCGAGTTCATTGTGATGGGCGGCACGTTCCTGTCGCTTGACAAGGACTACCGGGACTACTTTATCCGAAACTTGCATGACGCGCTCTCGGGCCACGCGTCGTCGAGCGTGGCCGAGGCCGTGCGGTACTCGGAGCAGAGCACAGCGAGCAAGTGCACGGCCATCACGCTCGAGACGCGCCCGGACTACTGCCTCAAACCGCACCTGAACGACATGCTCGCCTACGGCTGCACGCGCATCGAGATCGGCGTGCAGAGTATCTACGAGGACGTAGCGCGCGACACGAACCGCGGCCACACGGTCGCCGCGGTCTGCCACTCGTTCCAGCTCGCCAAGGACGCTGGGTACAAGATCGTGGCGCACATGATGCCGGACCTGCCCAACATGGGCATGGAGCGCGACCTCGAGGGCTTCCGCGAGTACTTTGAGAACCCATTGTTCCGCACAGACGGCCTCAAGATCTACCCGACGCTCGTGATCCGCGGCACGGGCCTCTACGAGCTCTGGAAGACGGGCCAGTACAAGAACTACTCGCCCGACGACCTCGTGGATCTCATGGCCAAGCTGCTCGCGATGGTCCCGCCCTGGACGCGCGTGTACCGCATCCAGCGCGACATCCCCATGCCGCTCGTGACCTCCGGCGTCGAGCACGGCAACCTCCGTGAACTGGCACTGGCGCGCATGAAGGACCTCGGGCTCGTGTGCAACGACGTGCGCACGCGCGAGGTGGGTATCAAGAGCATCCACGATCAGACCGCGCCGGACCAGGTGGAGCTCGTGCGCCGCGACTACGTGGCCAACGGCGGCTGGGAGACCTTCCTGTCTTACGAGGACCCACAGCAGAATATCTTGATTGGGCTGCTGAGGCTGCGCAGGGCCAGTCCCGCGGCCTTCCGCAGCGAGATCCCCGCTGGGTGTTCGATTGTGCGCGAGCTCCACGTCTACGGCTCGTCCGTGCCCATCCACTCGCGCGACCCGACCAAGTTCCAGCACCAGGGCTTCGGCACGCTGCTCATGGAGGAGGCCGAGCGCATCGCCCTCGAGGAGCACGACTCGCACAAGATCGTCGTCATCGCCGGCGTCGGGACGCGCAACTACTACCGCAGGCTCGGGTACGAACTCGACGGGCCCTACATGTCCAAATATTTCTAATCACGAGTGAGAGGCAGGACAATGGAAAGTGGATACTGGATGTGGAATGAGGAGGATTTATTAGTTGTACATGCGCTTGTGATTGACTTGGGTACTCACTCTGTTATGAAGTGCTTCTCACCGTTCCTGGGTGCTTAGCTGAGCGGCCGCTGCGCGCTCAGCCATCTCGAGGAGCTCCCACGGATCCAGATCGAAGTCCAGGTCGTCGTCTTCTTCCTCATCTTCCTCACGATTGACCAGACCTGAGTCACTGTCCAAGTCTTCTTCTTGAGGACCGAATGCAGCTTCTACAGCCATATTGTTTTCCTCAGACGCTGAAGTTGGTGCCGCAACTTCAGTGGGCTCGTGTGATGTCTCGTCCTCGCTTGAGTCCCGCTTTGTATCGTCGTCACCAGCTGAGCTTTTGCCAACCTCTCCTGTACCTGCTTGATCTATCACCACTGAGCCATCTGCATCACCAGTGGCAGAAACGTCCTTATCATGAGCTGCTGCAGCCACTTGACTCAAGTCGATCGATTCGTTCTCGTCTTGGAGCTTGATCACATCAACAGCATGCCCGTCGTCGTCTTTCACCAGAGAATCAGGCGTACCAGTACCAGATGCGGTCAACAGCGCACTAATTTCTTCCGCAGCACCTTCAATTGGTAATTCGCCGCGTTCGCTTGTCTCTTGTCCAGCCCCTGCGAGGTCAGCGCTGCTCCCCTCCGTGAGTGCGACGACCGGATCTGGCTCGATTAGAATGTCACGACTGGCTGTTCTATCGCCATCACCGTCGCTGTCGACGCTCTCTTCATTATCCGCAATAGCAGGTGAAGAATCAGCAGAGGCGCTTGGCTCAGCCGCTTCTTCCGATGTGAACGCTTTCGGCGTCTTGACATAAACGGCTTCGCCCATGATATTCGAATCGCCGTCTTCAGCTGCAGCACTGGCAACTGGCAACGCTGTGTTGTCGGCATAAACCACAGCTTGAGACGACAAGCTGCCTCCCAACGGAAGTTCTTGATACACATGCGCGGTGTCGACAGCCACGTCGACGTGATTCGTTTTCGATTCGACATGCAAGATGTCGACGCCTTCTTGAACAACTGCAACCTCGACAAGCGCAGCAGACTTCGCGCGCGCAATCGGTTTCTCCAACCCAACATCTTCGTTCTCGTGCTGAGCAGCAGTTGTGGATTCAGTTTCCTCGGATGCACTTTCACTTTCAAGACCTGTACGTTTCTCGACTTGAATGCTGTCCAACAGCGACTTGGAGGCTTGAGCGGCCTTGGTGAGAGCGCTAGTTGCGCTCTCCTTCACTCTAGTGATGTCATCTTCAGACTCGTCTCGTGGAGCAGTTGAGGAAAAGATCCGCTCTTGCAGCTCAGCGGCCCAAGCGGAGATCTCTTCGTATACGTCAGCAAGGGCTGTCTGAATTACTGGCGCGTACTCTTTCGAGATCTCGATAAGTGGCTGGGCGTACTTGGTGTAGTACGGGTACACTGGAGCGTCGACCAGATACGCAGTAACGGCGCCGCGTGAGAATGGAAGCATCTTTGCCAATTCCACGAGATCTCCACCCGAGTGACTGGACAGGAACGCGTCTTCTCTCTCCATCCAATTCGTGCAAAAACACTCGACTGGATACGACTGACCCGCGTATTCTGGAACTCTCATAAGCTCAAACTCTTCCAGACCCAGGTTCAGCCTGTAGCACGCCGCTGAGTTCGCGTCCATGCCCGATGATCGACTGAATGACTGGATGTTGTGGCACACTCTGGAATTCAAAAGCCCCAGACCAGCGACTCCAACCGACAGACTCGCAAACGAGACAAGCGCGCAACAGGTGACAAACTTCTTGACGCCAGCTTGTGATTTGGCTTCCGCGAGAGCATTCTGGCGCTCGACAGAATTCTCTAACACGTGGAGGTTCTCTTCCATGCGCTTCACACTTAATGCACCATACTTTGCTCTGAGCAACCGGACCAGCACGCGCTCTTTGCCAGCGTACTCTTTCGCGATCTGAGCAACGTTCCGCAGTTTATCAGGCTGGTGTTTCTTGTAGAGCTCCTTGAGCAAACTCTCCATTGTAATCCGCGTTTCAGCAGCGACGGGAGGCTTGACGAGCACAGTCTTGTCGACCTCGACGGACTCAGACGAGACAGACTGGAGCAAAGCAGCTGCTACTGTTGGCTTCTTCTCGTCGCTCAGAGTACTGGAAAACAGTGGCAGATGTCCAGTACTGGGCTCACCTTGACGTCTGATCGGACTCGACTTGGTTCCACCACCATTCGCGAAGCTGAGCTCTCGAGTCGAAAGCGGGGACGCATCGGTCATGAGATCCACAACACTAGTCATTGGTGGGAAGAATGGTGTTGGTCTTCGCTGAGGCGCCACTCGGTGAGGACTGGCCGGCGGGGATTGCTCAGAAGCCTGGCTCGTAGAAGGGGCTCCACGCTGAACACCGTCGCCAGCAGTTGCAACTGAAAGTAGCTGTGGACCATCAGTCGACGTATAACTCGTCGAAGCATCTGTCTCGCACACGTCGCTCTCCTCCTCCGGGAGGCTCGGGAGCTCAGTGTGCCCGGGAACATGGAAACCATGATCATGCGGACGAAATTTTCCCCTTGGTGACACTTGTTGCGTCGATACTTCTCCGTTTGTCACGTCGCCAGCACTGGTGTTGAAGCCCTGCATCGCCTGATCTTGACGCGCACCCATTGTGTCTGCGACAGCAAGCTTGTTTGGATACTGGACAGCGGCGTGATCGGGTATTACTTGCGCTGCTTCAACGACAGTGAGTGGTGGTGCACCAGGTGCATCTTGTGACTGAAGCGACTGAACGTGGTCAACCTCGTGAAGATAAGACGTGCCGACAACCTGCGTCACCGACAGACTCTCCTCGTAACGACGCTGGAGCACAGCCACTTTGCCCTTCCCGTAGCGCCGGGTGAGCTCGGCAAAGAGCTTGTGCTCGTGACCAGCGTACCGCTTCCCGTAGACTTCAGCCATGCGCACTTTACGCGTGTCGAACTCTGAAAAGAAATCGGCCAAGAGCTTCTCCAAAGACGCTGCAGTGAATTCGACTGCTGGTATCAGCTTTGACGGCTACAGAATGATACAATAGCACAAAAAGATACGATGTGTCAGGCTTCGCTCAGTCCACCGAATGACTTTCCACAAAGCGCGCGCACAGCATCGCTTACCTTTTCAGATAACTGTATCTCAGTCGGATGGAAGAGATTTGGCGGGACTGAAGCAGTCTTAGGAGGCATCATCTCGTGGTCACCCAAGTCTCCACGATATTGAGGTGCACACACTGTCGGAGGTGTAACCAAGTTAGTCGACGATGGATCTGTTAGAAATTGGTGAAGCGCAGTCTCCATCTCACCAGCAGGAGCGACCGGATTTCCACTTTCGCTTGGATCACCAGCTGCTGTTTGCATCTGCAGTTCGTTGAATTTCGGTACTGATACTGCCGCGAGGCTGAAAATTGGATGAGCGGTCGTGTAGGAGGGAACTGGGTGGATGAGGTTCTCAGTTGCTGCTGGTGTTTTTGATAGTGGAGCCTTCAGTCTACTTGTCGCACGATCTGGAGTTCGGATCAGATTCTTCGGCGACACAATCGACTTCAGCTCGTGGTCGTGGTTTGCACTTGAAACGCTGGCGACAGACTCGGTCATCGGCATGAGCCCGGGCGAAGAAGGCAGCAGATCCGACTCGGACGGTACGATGGTGAACATTGGTGGGCTCACAGCCGAAGTCAGGGGCGAATCTGATCCAGACGACCACGGTTCCCACAATGGCCTTGCATATCGCGGAGACAGAATGAGCTGCTGGCTACGGGCATTTCGCACAGAGGGCGCTTCTTGCTGATGTTGGCTACCAGCGGTAACTGGCTCAATCCGAAACACGTTCGTTGTCTGTGCGCTAGAGATCGCTTCATTGCCATTGATGTCGACATGATTGATTACTGCATGTGGAGCAGCACTGGCAGATGATCGGAGCGTCTCATGATGGAAACCGTTCGACACCAACGCTTCCTCCTGGCTGAAATTGGACGCGCTTTGACTCGTTCCAGCTGCTTGGACTTGCTGCTGCAATGTGACGACCTGGGCTTGGAGATTGCGCACACGCTGCTCCTGTTCTTCAAATTGAACCTGCGCCTGCTCGTGTTCAAACTCTGCTCTCTGTATGGATTCCTGCAACGATCTCACTTTTGCGTGCGCCTCGAAGAGCTCTTTGTCCGCCTTCTGCCTCGTGTGCTCCAGTTCCACTCGAAGACTCGCTGCCGACTGGTTCAACTCGCGAACGTACTCGATCAACGTGTTCAGACACATGCGACTGGGGAGCAGCTTAGACGCAATCAGATTGCTACCACGCGGCTGACTCGGGTGAGACTCTGTATCCTTTAGTGTCGAGTGTTGCTGCTTGCCGCTTGCTTGGAACAGTGGCGGACAGGACATGGGCGCTGCCACGCTCTGCTGACTTCTTTGCGACTCTTCCTCATGCGACTTGCGTCTCGTCATGTCACCACCATTAACTATTGCTCCATTGCCGTTCCCATGGGTCATTAGCACCGAAAGCCCCATGCGCACCCGCTGGGACGCACTCAGTTTGCTCTCATCGTCGTCATTGAATGCTTCGAATGCGGGGCCACCCGATGGGGTCTTTGGCGGCTCGACGCTCGACTTGAGTCTCTGGACCATCGGTGGCGAGCGAGGCAATGGCCGTGGCTCAATAACGTTCTTCGCCACACTGATAGTTGGTATATCACCTTGCACATTGGCGTTCACCTGCAAGTGAGGCACTCGCACGGGCGGTGGGATCACGGGTAGTGCTCGTACTGGTGCAGCAGTGCTCTCTGGCTCACTCTGTAGTGCCGCGTGATCAGAAATCGGGTTTGCTTGGTGGTCAGCAATGGCATCGTCGCTTTGAAGAGCCGTGCTTCCAGCAGCTGGTAACAACAGAGCCTCACTGTCGTCACCACGAGCGTCAACAACAGCAACCTCAGAGCTCCATTGAGTGTCGATCATCGGAGGCGGCGGCTTCTTCTTCGGCTGCAATAGAATCATCAATACAAATGCGCTTAGAAGAGTCCACGTACGCTTAATCCAACAGAGTACTACACAAATAAACGTACCTCGTAGCCACGCCCTATCCGTGACGGCTGCTGTTCCATACCAGTCGTCTGCAAACGCGTGGTTGTTCCGGGCGTCAAGCGAGTGTGCACATTCGCATTCTTCATCATAATCGACGGGATGCCCGTTCGCACCGGCCCCGGTTGTAGCATCAGTTGCTGCTGGTGGCACTGCACGAGAAACGCATCTGCAGCGTCTGGCAGCACTTGTCGTCCAGGTGCATTCGCGCTACAAGTCGACGCCACACGCGCGTGCTGCTCACTTCCATGGGCAGCGAGATCGTGCAGCTTGAGACGAGGAGGCGCCACCATCGTCGTGCTGTTTGCGACCGCGACCTCGGGTGACGACGTCGTGGACGCCGACGAAGACACGTCTTCTTCCGACTGGAGCCACGAGCGGCGCCGCGACGGCAGCGGCAGCTTCGAGGGCTCGAGCGTGGCGCTGCTGCTGTGGCTTCTGCTGGTGGCCATGCTGGGTGGCGGAGCAGGCAGCCTGCTCTCCATACTGGTGGCTGCTTCGCTGCGTGAGTTGTGTTTCTGCTTGTTGCCAGACGTCGTGCGTCCGTTTCCTCTTTGACTTCTTGTGTGGCGGCTGCACTTTGGACTAAGCATTTCCGCATTGAAGCAGCTGAGAATGCGCATGACGCGCCTCCTTCGATAAAGTACGATTCTCACTTCTCTTTTGGAATTATTTTGAGCTGCGAGAGTTTTTTACTCCATAGCTCAAAATAATTCCACTTTTCAGGCGTTTGAGAATGGGGTGTCTTACTTTTGTATGAATGTTTGTATGGGGTGCGTCTCCACACATTTGCTATTAAGAAGAAGTCAGCCTCACTTTAATAATACGCGACCCATTCGCTAAAGTACGAGATAGTAATTGTGTTTCAGCGACCAGTGGCGCTGCCATGGCAAAAACCACCACTGAGTGCTTGGTATGTTGTTGGTTTGCACTTCAAGTGCAAACCAACACATTCTAAATTCGAAGCACTCGGACGCTTGTCAACCAGTCATTTGTTTTGCTCATGAACGAACTTTACTTACAAGGTCTTCTTTTCAGAGAAGCGCACCAGGGCCGGCGCGTGCAGGAGCAGCGACGCCGGCAGCGGCTTCGCATCCGTGTGGTCCGTGTCGTAGAGCGTCAGCCACTCGCGCAACGCCGAGCGCAGGGCCTCAATGTCGCCGTAGCCGCCGACGATGCCGCGCTCCTCGCACGCAAACTCGAGCTCACTGAGCGACAGCGCGTCGATGCCTTCCTTCAAAAGCATGAGGTCGTCCACGCGCAGCTCGTTGGCGTGTTTTGCCAGGTGCTGCTGCAGATACGCCGCTGGGATGTACTGCGTGAGCGCCGAGAACGCGGGGTAGAGCGCCACGGCTCTTGTGAGCGTGTGCACGTGCTTACTCGAGAGCTTGGAGAGGTGTGCGGGGCCCTCAGTACCGAAAAACGGGCTGAACTCGCTCACTTGTGCCGGGTTGAGCCCCTCCTTGCTCGCGAGGAGCTCCTTAAGCATCTTGTCCTTGTTGTCCATCTGCGTGAGCAGCTTCACGAGCTCCGGGTAGAACGCGGCCTTGGCCTCCGCGTCCGCGCGGAAGAACTCGGTCTTCTGGTCCGGGCGCCAGAACTGCCACGGGAGCAGCTGCTTTGGGAACTGGTAGCCGATGAGCGGCGCCGCGTAGCCCACGAGCGGGATCGCGAAGAACGCGAGCAGCGGCAGCGACTTGACGAGGTCGCGGTGCGCCTGGCGCAGCACCATCATCTCCTGGCGCGTGAGCTGCGCGTCCTTGCCACCGGCCTTCACGCGGCTGCGAATCTGCCACGCCTGCTTGTTCTCCAGGAAGAGCGCCTTGGAGCCATGCACGAAAGGCTGCATCCACTTCTGCAGCTTCTGGAACGCCGAGAGCTCCTTCTTGGGCTCGTCCGCGGAGCTGCTGAACGCGCGTGCATCGGATAGGGGTGGAAACGTAACATTAGAAGGTACGATGCGTGCGCCTCTGGTGGCAAGCAGCACAGCGGAGGGGCGCTGGGATAGCGCCATGGAGCGCTTCATCAGCGTGTTCATCTGCGACGCGGTCCTCATCTTCACGTGAAATCTCGTTTTGCGTTGTGCGTTGTGCGTGAGCCGACTGGCAACTCGCTATGGTACGCAATCCACTCGATAATGTACGCGACAAATTTGCGGCAGCCATCAACTCAAAAGTGAAAAGCACCCAATTTATATGTTGATTGTGCCCAAAATTAAATCCCCACGTTGAAAAATCGGATGAAATCGGAGCTCTCGGAGGTGACAGGAAGGTCGATAACAGCACGAACACGATGGGGAGTACGGTGCCTCCCGCGACACTCCAGTCAGCATCGGAACAGGAAAGAATTGCTGCGAAGACGAAGGGGGTGTCGTAACGTAACGACACTGAATTAATCCCATGAAGACATCAATGGGGATGATTGAAAACCATTTTCAATTTTGCTGCTCGGAGCAGCAAATACAACTGACCTCTTATCCGTCAGCACCCTCCACCTCATCATCTTCGTAGAGCAGGCTACGCTCCAGCTCTGCAAGCTCCGTCTTGGTGAACTATTGAAAGATATTCGACACGTCAAAGCAAAATAACATGTTAGCAACGAATAACTGCACGAGATTTGAGATACAAAAAAGGAGCAGACGTACCTCGTTTTGCTTGAGCATGTACTGCAGTTGCAGCTTTCGGTGGTTCTCCATGTCCACAAACAGCGCTTTCTTCACAAACAACGCGGTGAACACGAATATCGGGAAGAAACGGTGACCCCACATCACGAACTCGCGCGGTGTCGTCGACGTGAAGAGCGCGCCGAACGGTGGCTCGTAGTGGATCAGCTTCACCGCGATTTCAAAGCAGAACATCTGCGCATAACATCAAGAATCCCGACGTTTAAAATTCCATACTCACATTCTGGACATGTTTTTACAGGCATTGAAGCTTACCACGACAAGGCCGGTGAATACCCACTTGCTCGCGTCCTGCGCCCGCGTTGGCGTCGTGAGCGCGTACCTATGAAGTACAGAGAGCAATTAGTTTCAGTCGAAAGGTTCCGCGGCAAATCAACTGGTCAACCCAAGAATGGTAGCATACAGAATGCCAGTCCATAGAACGTAGAAGAGTCCGACGTTTAGCTGCGTCTCAGCGATGGACATCTTCGATGCCGCTGGACCCCAGATGTCGTACAGCACGCGGCGATTTTGATCGTAGATTTGCTACATCAGCAGGGTATATAATCCAACAAGAAACTCACGATAAGGGCACTGAGAATGACCTCCATACCACAATGAACAGGCAACGAACGTCGTAGGCAGCATCCACTTGTCTCCAGACGTGCGCTGGCATCTCGCCCTTTTGGTACAGATTGCGCAGGAACGCGTACTTCTGCCCCCACGCGTACGGGGTCTCCGTGCGCTGCATCTATTGTAGTAGTATGAATTGATAACAGAGAGTTTAGGACGTGCATGGTGTTGAGCACAGGCGCAAAGCAGCACGTACATTCAACAAGCGATAGACGCTCCACTCGCCGTGCTGCCAGTTGTACCACTGCAATTTTTCAGAGAACACATACACGTCAGCATTTTATTGCGCAGCTAGTCTCCACGACAGTTCACAGCGCGACGTACAGCAGGCACGCCGACCAAGAGCGCCGGCACAAGGAATGAGACCAGCAGCACTTGCGGGTACGTCGTGGCCTTCCCGCGGCGAATCAGCAGCTGCGACACGAGCGCACAGATCGGCGCGACCACGAGCAGCGAGTACGCGGCCACGCGCGAGTCCTCGAGAGCATCGGGCATGAGCTGCGAGAGCCCGAGCACCTGCGCGGCAGCCGCCGCCGCAACAGTCTCAGCGTCCATTTTCGCTTGGAAGTGCAGCAAAATAATGTGGTTTATCCAATATTTCTATGGAGAGGTTCTGCATCAGTATCAGTTTGAATTTTTAGACGGCATCTCAGTATGTCGTGCACTTCCCGCTACATTTCCTGTTGTTCATTTCGTGTTATTATTTAGACGGCATCTCAGTATACATTAGATTGAATCAGATAGAATCAGTTGACTCGTGACGAGCGATCTCCTCACAAAAGCGAAGCGAATCCCGCGCGACGAACACTGGTCTCCCCCCAACGTTCCTGCCTCGCTCTCTGTGTGTGGGTGCGTGTACGTTGACTACACGTCAGTGAAGAAGAGAGGCGACCGAGATGAGCAAGCAGAAGATGGTCGTGGAGTGGTCTCCGCACGACACGTCACTCTTCGCAGTCGGCGCCGACAACCTGCGTCTTTTTGAGACTACGACCACGTCTTCTGCCAGCGCACCGTCGTCGTCCTCTACGGGAGCAACCGTAGATGTCGACCGCGCGATGACCACGCAGCGCAAGCGGTCGTTCCGCCTCGTGAAGATCAACGCGCAGATCACGCAGCTCAAGTGCATGGAGTGGTACCCGTTCGAGGCCAAGCCGCTGCTGATCGCCGCGGGCATGGGCTCGGGCAAGGTCGTGCTCAGCGACTTCCAAGACACGCGCGCACGCGCAGTGCGCGAATTTGTGCCAAAGTACAGTCGCCCGTGCAATGCTGTCGCGTGGAACAAGGCGCTACCGAACCAGCTCGCGGCGGGGTTTGAGAAAGTGCGCTCAGATTTCTGCACATTGGTGTGGGACTTGAATACGTCCAGTGGAGCGTCCTCGTCTACGATCTCCGGTAATGCGGGCGGGATTGGAGCGATGGATTCGATGAACGACGCGGACGGCATGGATGTGATCAGCGGCTCGATGATGATGGGCGGTGGCAGCGGCTCATCGCGAAAGAACCCAAATATGAGCGGCAACATCTCGAGCGGTAATGGCGGCAGCGCGCGGGGCTTCATGCGCGAAAATGACAAGCCGATTCACGAGCTTTCAAATTCTGAGGCCACGGTCGCGCTCTCGTGGGTGCCGTCGCAGCCGATGTGCCTGGCAATAGGAACGGGCTTCAAGTGGCTTCGCGTGTACGACTTGCGCACAAAGAGTACTTCGGCGACTCCATTGAGTGTGGTCGCGCACAACAAGGCAGTGCTCGGTGTCGTATTTGATCAGCATCGGCCGCACATGCTAGCGACGTACACGGACGGCCCGCAAGAAGCCGTGAAAGTCTGGGACATCCGGCGCTTGGACTCGTCTTCAGGTCCAGTTCTCTCGTTGCACCAAACGAGCAAGACCCTGGCGCAAGTATCGTGGTGTCCATCGAAGCCCGGCATTCTCGTGACGACTTCGTCGGAGGAGAAGTGGATCTCACTCTGGGATGTGACCAAGCAGGAAAGTGACGGCTCAACGGTGATCAAGAAGCCATTCCGCCGCCGTTACACTTCGGATCCGCTCGCCTCGTTCTCGTGGCAATATGTGCCCACTACGCCGCTTCCGCAGCGCTCTCGTGATCCAAGTGGCGCCGCGAATGCAAATGCGCTCAAGAATATCAACGCAGCAGCATTTCCGAACCGCTTGTTGGTTGTTTCGCTGAATGGCGAGATCGAAGACATCTCAGTGCACGACTCGATGCCCATTTCAGTGTCGTCGCATGGATCTATCGCGTTCAGCTGCGGGAAATTGCTGTTTGGAGGTTCGCTGCAAACATCAGGTCAAGGGACCGCAGCAGCTGCACGACAATCTCTTGAAGCGGAACGCGAAAGCGTATTCGGTGACGACGACATCTCGAATGAAATGTACAAGCTGGCGAAAGAAGGCTACTCGGTGGATCTTTCAAAGAGCTTGAAGCTCTTCAACGGACCCTCTCCTCGCCACCGACAGCTGCGCGATCTCTGGTCGTGGGTCGACCAGGTCGAAGTCCTCCGTCGAATTCGAGCGAACCGGGTATCCCATGCGCATGCCTTGGCAGCTGGAGGGGCTGTGGCCGGTGTGAATCCCGTGAGTGCGATCGCTCCTGGCCCATTGCGGGGATGGCCGTTCAACTCCAATGTGCTGGTGCTGGTTGGGATCAAGAACCTTCTCTCCGTTTCCGGCGACTCGCCGACTGCAAGCACCGTGGAGGCGTCTCTGAATGCGACGTCCGCAGGAGCCTCTCTCACGAATATCATGTCTGCCATGAAAACGGATCCAGTGCTGAATTGCCAAGTGTACGAAGGCCTGGGCAGACGACTCGCTATCTTAGCGTGCAACTGGGATCCTGACAACGGCCAAGCCAATCTTCGCA
Source organism: Globisporangium okanoganense (assembly GCA_023334035.1). NCBI lineage: Eukaryota > Oomycota > Peronosporomycetes > Pythiales > Pythiaceae > Globisporangium > Globisporangium okanoganense. The sequence continues at coordinate 22,808 of JAASFY010000115.1, read as the reverse complement.
ACGCGCAGTCATCTTTTCTGCTCGAGAGCAACAACGGATCAGGCGGTCCAAGTAGACCAAACCTTCCGCTGCATCGAAGCAACTCGGGGGCGTGGGCGTCGCAAAAGCATTTTGAAGAGAGCGGCGTGTTTGGCAATCGCTCAGATGATGAGAGTGGCCGTCATGAGCTGCGCAATATCCTGACCAAGTGCGAGAGTGAAGGAAACTACACTCGTGCAGCCGCACTCGCTGTCTTCCATGGTGACCTGAACGCTGCGGTGGCGCTTTTACAGAAGGGTACAATCTGGTTGAGCCAGATACAGAGTGTCAATGCGCAAACTCCTGCACCACATTCCGCAGATGTGCTGTCGTTGGTTGCCATGGCTGTCGCCGGGTACTCTTCCTCTACGATGAACTCTGGTGGGCAGTCGTTGTGGGCGACAATGTGCCAGCAGCTACTGAAGCGAGACGAGATCGTATCCCAGAGCAACCCACGATATCTGCACGCTCTCCTCTCGTTCTTGTGTGTCGCCAGCTCACCAGCGAACATGAATCTGGGTACGACCCGACCAACTCCGGTGCAGCCAAGGCGAACAGGAAACAACACTCGTCGGTCTTGGGGAAGCGTGGACGGACTGTCGGTGCTCACGGGATCTAAGGCGTCGACTACTGGGGTGTACGCAGCGATCCTGAATGATGCCACGTTGCCTCTGAGTGATCGGATCGCGTTCGCGTGTCGTTATCTCTCGGCGGAAGATCTACGCGCATTCATCACGCAGCACGAAGAAGACTGTGAGCAGTTTGGACGACTCGAGGGGTTGATTCTTACGGGATTGAATCCGACAGGCATCCGCATCTTGCAAACGTACTTGGACTCAACGGGAGATATTCAGACACTGGCGCTGCTGGCAGCACGACTTCCATCGTCATTCGTCAATCAGACTCAGCCGCTCAGCAACTGGATTATCATCTACCAAGACCTCCTGAACCAGTGGCAGCTATTCCACGAGCGAGCACGATTCGATGTCGGGCGTTCGCGACTGGACGATGTGCTGAATGGATTGTCGAATTTCGCGCGTGATCCTGATGCGAAGGAGCTGCATGCAGAGCTGTCCGCGCCGTCATCGCTCTCAGTCCCCCCGCAGCTGTATGTGCGATGCAATTTCTGCAACGCGTCGCTGTCACTCTCGAATCTTCTACGGCAAGGTGGATCGCACTCTTCGTGGCTGAACCGTGCGAAACCGAAGCTCACGTGCTGCCCATCGTGCCGAAAGCCCCTTCCACAGTGCGCTCTGTGTCTGCTTCCATTCGGGTCCCTCAATCCGTACTTTGAGTTGGCGCATCGCCGCTCGAAGCTCATGTCGGATGCTGTGAGCAGTGCTTTCGGGAGTGCGATTGAAAATGGAACGGTGATCGAAGAACCGTCAAGCGGCAAGGCTGAGAACGAGAATCTGGCTCAGCTGTCGAGCATCCCGTTCGTCGAGTGGTTCACGTGGTGCCAATCCTGCAAGCACGGTGGTCATGCCCACCACCTTGCTGATTGGTTCAAGACGCACACCGCTTGTCCTGTCACGGATTGCGACTGCCGATGCCAGCACCTGGACCTGCCTATCATGCTGAACAACAAGCAGAACAGCGAGCTGATCGCACAACAGCAACATGAGGCTGCAATCGCGGCAGCTGCTGCTGCAGAGGTAGCGGCGGCGGCGCAGCGAACGGTTGGTGCGAGCTCTGGCCACGTGAAGAAACACCACCACCATCACCCTGATAGCAGCTCGTTCAAGCGACCGGGTGTGAAGCACGGTTCAATGTCAGGTACACCGCTCCAGCAACCGACAGGACAGGCCTTGTCGTCCACTCCATCTTTCCGGATGCTACCCCCATCGCGCGCAACGCTCGGGTACCAGTCAAAGCTGTCGTTGTCCGTGTCCAGCAACATGAACAACATGTCGAGCAACAACCTTGGTGGCGGCGGCAGCATCAACAGCAACGGCAGCGTGGGCGGGAGCGACACAATGAGCATGAACATGGCCATGACGCTCGGCAACAGACTCGACCAGCTGGAGAAAGACAAGGGCGGATACAAATTCATGTAAAAGACTCAGTGGGTGAGAAATACTGTTTCATTTCCTTCATACTCCCCTCACTGACGCGTGCGAATGGCTCGTGCAAGATACAGAGAGCAGCAAGAAGCGAGAACCAGCGTTCGCTGAGTGAGTGATATAGATATTGTGATTGTATTCATCGTGGTGGTGGTTTTTGACAACAATGTGTCAGCTCTCATATAGGTGATCAACTTGTCAGGGCTGTACGCGGGTCTACTGTATCCACCTGGACGAAGAGAGACCGGAGCTTGAAGCCAGAGGGCTAAAACGACGTCATCGGTTGCTCGTGCGTGCCCAGCAGCGAGACTCGCCGGCAGTAATCGTCAAAGATCTCCGCCTCCGACGTCCCGAGCCGCTTGATCGCCTTGTCGCGTTGCAGCTGCTCGCCCGTGAAGCCGAAGACGAGCTCCACCTTGTTCCGAGTCATCTTCTTCGTGGCAATGCCAGTGTAGCGTCGAAGTTCCTCGCTGCGCTCGATGTCAAGATCGCAGATGCCGAGCTTCTTCATGCCTTTCTCCTTCTTGAGGATGTCGGCATTCACGCCAAGCCGCTCGAGCGCGTGGTGACTGACGCCGTCGGCTGACACTGTGGCGCGACGAACACCGGGCTCAAACGTTTTCTGGCGAATGAAGCGCGGCGACGACATCATTATCCCCAAGCCCGAGTCCGTTCTCCCGTCACCATCGATGGCTGTCACGAGCGCGGGTGTGGACGAGTGGAACTCGGTGGGGCTCTCCTTCTTCTGATACATCGCCATTACATTCCCCGGTGACGACAGCAGCCGCGCCGAGTTCGGTGCCCCCCCTTTCTTTAGAGATGACGATTCCTGCATGAGAGTTGTCGGCTCCCACTGCACTTTGGGCTTCTTCTTGTCGTCCGGGAACACAAGTGGGGGAAGCACGATGGCCTCGTGGTGACGTGCCAGCTCGAGCTCTTCGTCGGCCACCACAGCCTGAGGGAGGTGCACGTCGTCGGTCAGCGCTGGCGGGAGGTGCACTTCAGAAGCCGAAGACGCAGATCCCTGCTGCGAGGGCGGGCGCGATGTCGTCGCCGGTGGGAGTTGCGTGAACGAGTCCGAGTCGGAGACGGAGTTGGGAGCGAGGCTGCTCGAGAGAGAGTCTATCTTGCCTGACCTCACGCGAGGAGCGTCTGGGTCTGGAGCCGTGAGGATTCTGGGGTCGAGGCGCACGCGAGACGAGAAAGACGGCAGCCGACTATCAACAGTGGGTAAGTGTGCGCGCGTAACGCGTGTCGAGCTGATGGATCTCGCTGGGCTTTACTTGTCTGACTGCTGAGAGAACGAAATAGAGCGAGGGGGTCCGTTTTAAAAGATGCGTGGGCGGCAGAAGGCGACTCGCTGTCACCAGGCTCAGACAGCAGCAGAATTGTTAGCAGGCACACAAGAATGAAACGCAACAGACGGGTGCGTTGAGGATGAAGCAGACGGCAGGGGGGTATTTCAAGACTAGCAGCGGAAAGGAATCACAGCAAGTCGTAATTTGCCATTCGCATCAAGAAGAGACTGAAGCTTGCCCGAGTCCGTCTGCCAGATGTGCGGTTGCGGCTTCATCATGAGCCAGCCAATCAGCTGACCAAGAGATACAAAAATACTTTGATCGCGCTTCGCATACTATTGGCGCGCGCTTTCCGATCAAGAACGATGATAAATCAGACCAAGGGGCGGGTCAAGTCGGATCAGACGGAGACTCGAGAACGCAGAGAGAGCGCAAGTCGGACCCACTCCCCCGATCAGAACGTCAAGTCTTCTCGCCAGGTAGTCAGCCACCTGACAAGTCTTCGACTGGTTGGAGCGAAGCGTGATCTTGGATATCTCGGGCTCGGGCCTCATGACCGACTACGTCGCGCTGCTGCACGAGAAAAAGGGCCACAGCTTCGCGAAAGTGTACGAAGACTCCAAGTGTATCCCTGTCGAGGGCATCTATCTCGCAGATCTGCTCTTCCAACGGCAAGTGGATCCGCCATTCGTCGCTCGGGAGCTGGAAGAACAAGAAGAAAGGCTCAAAGCCTCAAGTGCCCAGCAGATTCAATCAGCGGTCAACCGCAAGGCATTGAGCGCAGGTCCTCGATCGTCACTTGCCTTTGCTTGTGAGCTGTACGCACTAACCGCCGTCATGGAAGTCAAGATCGTAGCTTTTTCAGTCTTGAGGACGGCGAGGTGAGCTGATAACGATGACCAACACGCTGTCGTCTTGCGCATTTAACTCAGAAATCCATTCGTCTGAACAAGAGCCACGAAGTTCGACTCTCAGCTAGTCGCGTAGTCCAAAGAAGTGCATCATGACGGCCTTGAGCATCCACTTGATATGCAAATTACGCGGCTTGGAAGCTGCCGTGGCCCAATTTAGGATCTGGAACGGACGGCTGTAGCCGTAGCTATTGATTGGGACCCGACTCGCGGAACACGGGCTTGGCAAAGTGCTAGATGTGCGCTTTCTTGTCAAAGAGCAGCTCATAGCCTGGCGGGAATGTGAACTGCGATGGGCGGACCACGGGCGACGTGTCGGCGTCCATCGAGAGCCCGCCGTACTTGTAGAGCATCGCGAACTTGAGTGCGGGTGGAAGCCATCGAGGATCTCCTCGGGACTCGTGTATACGGTCAGGTTGTAGCCCATCTCGACGCACTCGAAGCGGTCCTTTGGCGCCTTCTCGAGGTCGCCGAGCCAGAGCAGGTGCGCGTGCATGGGCGCCGACCAGTCGCTCTCGTTCTGGGATTCGATGCGCGCGATGAGCTCCGGGGTCATGAGCTCGTCGATGTCGTTCTGTATTAGTCGTGGTGGTAGTGGCACGACCTCGGCTTCCTCGCTGGCACTGCGTTCGTCCACCTGTTCCGCTTAGCTGCCTTATTGCAATTCGCTGTTGACAGTGAGCCCTGCGTCACCTGCTGCTGATGCATTGCTGCTGCTGCTACTGCTGTTCGCTGAGCTGTTGACATGCGCGCCATGGTGATCAATCAGCAGCTCACTCGTGGGACTTTCTCGCGTGAATCGCGTCTCCATGCTGCGAGTCTGTAATTGAATCCGCGCCCAGCGACGAGTTCAGCCGAAGCAACGCCACTAGAGAGCGCGACGAGCAGGAATGGAGGCACGGTATAGCTGTGTAGGCGACGTTGGTTGCCGACTCGCCATTGCAACACCTTGGAGCGTTGGAGCCCAAGAAAGAATACCCAAAGAGAGTCCTGATTGGGTATTTTCGTGTCTGAGAAAATCTGATCCATTTTAGGCACCTTTCTCTCGCCCAAAACAACCGGCTCCTTCGCAAACTCGCGATCCCCTCTGCCAGAATCGCATCAACACCAAACGTATCAAGAGCAGATTAAGCAGTGACGACGCCATGGCGAAGCCGCAGCGCACGCCCACGGATGTGTTCTTCTACATTCCCAACCTCATCGGCTACGCGCGTGTGCTACTCACGATCTACAGCCTCGCGGTCGCGCGCACGGACCCCACGAGCAGCGTCATCTGCTACGCGCTCAGCTTCATCTGCGACTACTTTGACGGCTTCTTCGCGCGCTGGTTCGACCAGTGTTCCAACTTTGGCGCCGTGCTCGACATGGTCACCGATCGGTACGTCTGTCTTGTGGCCATACGCATAGCTCTGTTGCTTTGCTGTGTAGTGTGGTGCTGATGAGCTCTTCTCGCTATGTGTGTGTATCAATGTGTAGCTGCTCGACCGCTGGCCTCCTGGTGATCCTGTCGAACCTGTACCCGGACATGCTGCTTGTGTTCCTCTTCCTGCTCATCCTGGACTTCTCGAGCCACTGGTACCACATGTATGCGTCCAAGAGCCACCATAAGACCGTGGCCGCGGAGCGCAACTGGCTCCTGCGCGTCTACTACGGCAACTACCCGTTCTTCGGCTTCTGCTGCGTCGGCACCGAGGTGTTCTACATCCTGCTCTACGTCCTCTACTTCTTCCCGATAGTGCTCATCCCGGTGGTCGACGTCCCGCTTGCGCACCTCTGCTACTACGTCTGCCTGCCCGCGTGCGTGCTCAAGAACATCATCAACATTGCGCAGCTCACGAGCGCCGCCCACTCGGTCGCCGTCGAGGACGTGGCCGCGGCCAACAAGGCCACGTAAAGCGATTTAATAACCGCCAGCAAAACCACGTTATTAGCAATTCAAATAGGACAGCAATATACAAAAAAAAGAAATGAACGGGTAGATAGCTCTTTGGAAAAAAAGAAAAGGAACATTGCAAATTGCAAATACAAAATGGACTTGAGAATACCCGGATGAAAATTCTTTCATATTCGTTGGGCTGGTTACGCGTGCGCGGAGCTTGAAGCTGTGGCCGACGTCGGGGACGGCGCTGAACCTGGCTGACGCGGATACAGAATGTCGTAGTGGCCTGGTCTGTAGAGCAGATGCAGCATCACGGGCTCCTCCGTGCTTAGGTTATTCCCGCCACCATCAGTCCTCGGAGACGACGAGGGCGAGCTGCTGCCAGTGGTAGCTGAGGCAGGCGAATTATCACTGGCGCTGGGCGAGCAGATATACGTCTGCAGTTCCTTGGCGCTGCCGTCCAGGTACTCGATCTCCACGCCAATGTCCAGCGCCTCGGTGAGCGCCGCGATCTGCGGCTGGTCGCACTCTTTCCCCATGGGCTCGACCTATATACACAGCACAGCACAACGCACAACGTTAAAGCCCATTAAGTGCCTTAATAACCAGGCTTTAATGGGAAAGCTCAACCCGCACCTCTGCAGCGCAAAACTGCGCGACCGTTTGGCCTGGGAACAGGCCCTCGATGAACGGCTGAAACCTGTCTGCGTGCTTTTTCAAGTGGCCCGCAGTCAAGAGCCGCGCATACCACACCTACAAGACAATAGAAAAAAACAATAGCCGGTCAGCCTTCAGGCTCATAACGACGGCTTCCCAGGCGACATAATACTTCGAAGTAGTAGTATACAATCGCCATTATACCAGATACTCGGACTCGCCGCCTTCTGTCTGGAAATCTTGCACTGTAAAATCCAAAAAACGACACACATGTTTACAGTCAAGAAAGCACTCGGTGAACAAAAGTCAGCCATGCACATATAAAAACACATAGACATCGCATAGATAAGGATATAATTCAGGCAGCGACCGGGTCTCCATGGCCGCGAGGTAGTCCACGAACGTCTCCCAGAACGCGTCGATGGCGATTTCGCTGTAGCCGACGGCGATGAGCTCGCTCTTGGACGCCCTGATCTTCTCCCCAATGCGCGCACGCAGCCTCGCTGAGGTCGTATTAGTAGCTGCGCCTGTGCTGCTGTTGTTGCTCTTGCTGGTGCGCAGCAGCTGCTCGCAGAGCGCGAAGATGAAGCCGCGGAAGAAGCAGTTGCCGTCGCCGCGCACGCGCCGCATGGCCTCGTAGCGCTTGTTGAGCGAGTCGATTCCGCTCATGAAGTTCGCGTTCGCGTTGCCCGCGTACTCGGCCTTGAGGCAGAGCACGGACATGGGGTCCGACACGAGCGGGCCCTGCCTGGCCGCCTGGCGCCACTCCTCCTCGTCGAAGCGCGGCTCGTCCTCCATCGTTAAGTGGCTGGCGTCTTCTTCTTCGCTTCAAGTGCGGATTTGTTGAGCATGATTGAGCGAACAGACGGGGGATTATTGTCAAAAAATTAGTCGAAAATAATTTGAAGGTTATGTATCAAAAGTATTAAACGTTTTAGCTTTGATATGTATGATAAAGTGTCAGCAATAAATGTCAATATGCTGCATAAATGCTATGCAACAGAAAAGCCGATATTTAGCGGATTGTTCAACATGCTCGTCCTCGACGCCTCCGTGACGACATTCTCCAAGCCTTACGCGCAACGCTGTCCACACGTTCTTGTTCTCCTTTTGGAAGAATATCAATATCCTACTTCGTAAACTCCTCGACGTCTTCATTAAAAAGGCGTTTATTTCGACGACTTAGAGCTCGATGTATCTCAGAGTCAGCTTTGGACCTGGCCGATACGAATCTGCAAGCCATTTCCACGCGGTGCCAAGGAAAGTAAGGGGAACCAGAAATATACGAGGGCCCCGAAGCCTCATGCGTTGGGTCGCACGGCGCTTCCCAGTTTAAGAACCTGCGAATGGTTGATGCGCAGCCCTTCGGATATCCCATGCAGCTCCGTGTCATTGCTCTTCGCGAAGAATTTCACGCGCTGCTACCTACTAAGTATTGGTGAGTTTGTTGCATCAATAGTGATGAAGAACTGTTGTCCAGGGCTCGCGCACGGTATGAGCCCTGAACAAATTGAAGGCGCGGTATATGCGAGGCTGACGTGTGCGCGGGCACAGGGACGTACGAGTCTGCAAAGCAGCTTTCGGGACACTTCGCGAGGCTCTGGAGGTCAAGCCAAAGCTCGCTCTTCCCGAGCTTTGTCGAGTTCCAGTGCAGGAGCAGGCAACCAGAGAGAGTGAAGCTTGTCAAACCCGAGCATATGGCTACACTTGGTGTGGCCCACATCATGTCGTCACCTTGTTGCGACAAAACATGCGATATATAATTCAGCTGTTTGTGAAGAAATGGATTCTATTTTTGAATTTTTGATCTGATTCCTTAAAAAAATCACTTTCTCTATGTTGACTTGTAGTTTGTATGCTCTGTTGTCTGCCTCATTTTTTTCTCTCTCATCTAAATGAAATTTTAGCATAAAAGAGCAAACTTTGTGTGATTCCAAGAAAATGTCTTGGCGATTATCATTTCGACAAAATTGCGATTTTCCAGCGTGCAAAATGGCACCACAGCTGTTAAAACTCTGTTGGTTCCAGTATGCCCCCGACTATTTCCGCACAATAATTTTCGCGAGAGATTGGCAAAGCGCTCATTGCATTCCGCACTACCCGCATTATTCCCGCATTTTCGAGCTTGCAGAAGGCAGCTGAGCATGACGACGCCCCTTACGCGGCGCCGCAAGAGCAGGCGCGGCGAGCCGCCCGAACAAGAAACCAGCGCCTTCCTCGTGCGCGACGGACGCATTCTGCTCACGCCCGGCGGCCGCGACGAGTCCCCCACGCGCTACGAAGAGATGACCACGCCGTCCTTTAGCGCCAAGAAGCAGCCGCCGTCGACCGCCTGGAGTGGAGTTCCGGGCGGCGCGGTTCCATCCCAGCGGCGGTACGCGTCGTCGCACCGCTCGGTCGGGTCGGCGCAGCAGCCGGTCATGAGCTTCCACGAGCTCCAAAGGTTCGTATTTTACCTTTGTATGCATGCATACAGTAACAGCGTAGAACTTTCTGGTGTCATTGCCTTGCGTTAGTTACCACGGCGAATATCAAGCCATGGTGGATTCCGTACTGTATCACTGACAGCATGTGTGATGGGATATATGGATCGATGGTATAACTAACTCGTGTATATGTGTGTGTCGGTGTTGTTGTTGCTTCTTGTCGGTGTATCCAGTCAAGTAGGGAGTGAGCGAAACAAGAAGAAAGGCGGGCTCTCGCAGAGCGCGATCCAGACGCTGCAGGTCGTCTCGGAAGTGACCTTTGCGCTCTGTCTGCTCGTGGCAGTGGGCGTGCGCGCGAACTGCGTCTCGCTCTACTACCTGGTGGTGTTCTGCTACGGCGTGGTGCAATCGTTTGAGTCGAAAGTCGTCGCGTCGCTGACGATGGCCGTGTCGCTGCTCGCGTGTATCGCGCATGGCGTGCTCATCTACATGTTCCAGAAGCAACCAGAGACCGCAAAGAAGTGGACGAGCGGGTCGACAGCTGCGCTGCTCGGCTTTGAAAAGCAGGAGACCGTGGTCGACTACTTCGCGACGATAGGTGTCGACGCGCTTGTGTTCTGTGCGACGGCGTTCCACGTTTTCTTCGTGCTGCGCCGGATCCAGGGCCAGAAGCAAAAGCAGGCGTTCGACATATCCGAGTTTGGCGACCAGGCGATGGGTAATATCAACGACGGAGATGGGACCCCCGCAGCGCAATTCCGCCGAGCCAAGCTGCTCAAGTGGTTCGAAGTGCTCTGCGGCTTCTTGCTCTTCCTCACGGCGATGTCGGTACCAGCGTTCGCTACGGGCGCGTACTACGTCATCCTGCTCCTACGACTGGTCGACTGGACGTTCTTCACCAAGAAAGTGACGGTCGCGCAGCTCATCTACTGCGACGCGAACTCGACGTCGAAGGCCAACTTCTTAGGGCCCATCGTGGCAAAAATTCTGCTTGCGTTATCGGTGCTGATCATCAATGCATGGTACGAAGACTTGAGAATGTCAATTGCATAATGCTGGTACGTGTGAGCTAACTTGGTTAACTTTCTGTAGGTACGTGTTTCAGATCAATGAAGTCAGGAAGCACAAAGTCATCGCGGACATTGCCAAGTACACGGGCTTTGTGGACTTCCGCGCGTCGTACGTCGAATGGTCGTACTTCCTCTTCGCCGGGTGCCAGTTCCTGCTTTTCATATGCTGCGCCAAGCTGCACAACCTCCACGCAGCAGCAGCGAATGACATCGACGTGTTTCATCTGGACCCCACCCAGGTATCGTCGCCCCGCGAGGCCGTTGAACTGCTGCTGGGTGCAGATAATGATGGGACTACGTCGCTCTTGCAGCCTGCGAATCGCGTGGATCGGTCGCCCAGTGTCGACATCGAGTACCTACTGAGCAAGCAACCGTTCCTCGTGCGCGCGTTCCTACAAGAAGGCGGGTTGCTACTCGCGAGCGCCGCTGCCATCATCTGGTGTGTATCGTACCCGTCGTACGGCTCGCTACCTCTGATCGTCTGGGCTTTCTTGTCGCTAGCGATGTACGGGCTTTCGTCGCCGTTGGTCATCTGGGTGCTGATCCTGTACGGCACCTGCCTATCCGTGGCTGAGTACTTTAGCAACCTCACAGGCGATTTCGTGGGCAACGGCTACACGAATTACGGCTTGAAGATGTTCGACTACCCGTTCCTGGACCTGAGCGTGCACAACATCTGCCTCGTGTTCATCTACTACTCGATCCGGACACGATGGCAATACGTCGACGTGCTCCGCCTGTACCGCAAACAAAGGGACACTGTTCAGCTCAGACTGAACAACGCCACGGAGCTCTCTGGCGCAGCTGATGAGCTTGCCGACGGGAGCGATCGATCCACGATCGTTGACCTCAGATACCAGGCTGATCTTCGAAATGTAAGTGGCTGGGCTGTCTTTGCTGTGTTCGAACACCAACCAAGCAGATACTAATTTTGAATGGCGCGTGATGTTCCTGTAGCAAATGAAACTCGGCTGGGGAAAAATCATCGAGCTCTGGATTCGAGACGCCAAGCAAGTCGTATTTACGCATCTGGATGCTCTCGTGCTGCTCACGATCGTTGGTAAGATGACGTTGTCAGTGTATTTTTTCTGTCTAATATGCATGTCATTCGTATTTGAGTGGATGAATCAAGGTTCTGACGATTTCTCTCTACTTTGTCGAATAATCCTATCTTGCAGTTGTTGCGATCAGCACCAGAGTCTCGTTTCTTCAGATCGGCTACCTCGTGCTTGCCGTCCTGCTCATGTTCCTCTTTGAGCAGCGAAGACGGTTATGGCGCGTGCTGCTCTACTATGCCTTGGCGGCATGTCTCGCCGTCTTTGTTCGGAACATCAAGTGCGAAGAAAACTCAAAGCTCGATCTCGTTGGGCTCGAATGCTACAGCTCGACGTCAGAGACGTGGGGGTCATTGTGGCCTACTCTGTTTAGCGCACAGCTGCTCATCATTTTCCAGCTCGTGTTCCAGATGGTGATTTACGTCGCCAACAAGGAAACGATCGAAGAGCGACTCCGAACGATGAACCAGTCACGACAGAATCCGATTTACTTTCTCTCGCGTCTGGCGGTGGAGCTCGACAATGTCTTCCGAGCTGTCGGTGTGATCCTGTGCTACGTCGCACTCTTGGTCGTCGCCATTCAGTACGAGAGGGGGCCATCTCGCCTCAACACGAATGTCGTCGGTGGGATGCAGCTTGTCATCCTCTTTACGCTGCTGGGTAGCCATCTCGGAGGGTTTACGTTGGCGCCACGAACTTCTCTACGCATGAAGGTGCTGTGGTCAATCGCGCTGCTCATCGAGATCGCGATCCTCGTGTTCCGCTACGTCTACCAGTTCAAGAAAGTGTCGAAATACTTTGAAGCGCACATCTTCACGTCCGACTTCATGAGTGCGCGCGACTTTGGCGTCGAGAACCACACGTCGAACTCAGGGTTCTCCGGGGTGTTCTTCTATTTGCTACCAACGGCGATCGTGATGGCGTTGTGCTCCTGGCAGCTGACGTCGCTCATGAAAGACGTCCATCGGTATGACTTTTTCGCCGAGGGTCGAAGTCGAGAGGTCGATCGCATTCGGTTCGCGTTCGAGGCGCTGCAGCAAGTTATCATCATGTTCAGCACGACTGCCGTTGTCGTCGTGACAATGTGGGCCGCGATTGACGAGATCACTTTCGTGGGCGAGCTCTACGTGCTAACTCTCGTCATGGGGCGACCGCTATCTTCTTCTTGGAAGAACCTTTGGTTCCCGCTCTTCTGGGTCTCCGCGATCGCGTTGGTGCTAAAGTATGTGATCCAGCTGGACGTGTTCAGCCCCGAGAAAGATGGCGTCAACACGATCTTCCGTGCTGGAGACAGTAGCGATTGGGTTGGCATGATTCGACTTCCAGAAAGATATGATTCAAGCGTTGGCGCGTCACGCCTCTGGGACCTGGTCTCCGGCCAGCTGCTCGTGATGCTGATGTGCTGTCTGCAGCGCATTGCCCAGTATTTTGAGTCAAGTGTCTCGAAAGTGAAGCGCGAGAAGAGCAACAATGTTGACGCGCTTGTCGCCCGCTTTGAGGAAAACTATGCGCGTCAAATGGAGGAAGGCGGTGGTCCACGCCGTCGAACCTCTTCTGTCGAAGCGTACGATGGTGACGACGACAACGATGCGAGAACGAAGCAGGATATGAATGAGGAGAGCGATATCCAGGGCACATTCATCTTCGATCCAGCGACTACCGCCACAGTTATGAGTCCAGGAAGGCAGGGAACGCCAAAGACAGATGGAGCGAGAGCAAGTCCGTCACCAAGAAAGGGCCGATCCAAGAAAACTGACACCCTCATGCGCGGTGCATCCGAGTACCAGGTCGAGAGAGACTTCTTCTCCTGTTTCAGAGACTTCTGCGTGGATTATGCCAGCAAGGCGTCTGTGAACGTTGTGATGCTTCTGCTCACGGTCTCCTGCTTCGTCCGCCAGGACATCCTCTCGGTGCTCTACATGGTGCTCGTGTACAGCATGATGTACGCGCTGGCGTCGACTGTGTGCGCGCGGTGGTGGCTGCTGGTGTCCCTGCTATCGATCATCATCATCGCCCAATACTCGGCCATGCTCTGGTTCCCTCCTGTGCTGGACATCGACATGCAAGACATCCCGCCATGGTCGTTCGTGCCCAAATCGCACCAGCAGTGGTTTGTGCTCAGCAATCAGCACAAGTGGGGTCTGATGGCCGACTTTATCGCTCTCCTGAGCGTGTACATGCTCCCAGACTCGAACCGCATCAGCGATGTCGAGCGAACGACCGACGACACGAGCGAGAGCGGAGATGGAAGCGGACGGGGTGCTCATGCACTGTCCTCTCGAGGCCGGAAAGCGTCCATGCTCACTGAGGTGAACGAGTACGTGCTCTTGACTCGCAAGCACTTGTGGTACTACATGGAGTACACGTTCCTGGTCGCCTGGCTTCCGCTGATCCTGGTGCTGATCTTCCTGGTCGGAGCGCAGCAAGGTGGGCTCGTCTCGGTGCCATACCTTCTGGGCGCCATCGTGATGCTGTACCGCCTCGACGAAGCGCGGATGCCATCGAACCCATGGATCCAGTACCTGCGAAAGTGGAACTGGGGACACCTCTTTGTGATTGTACTGCTCCACACGCCGTACCTGAAGTCGACGTTCACAGATTGCCAGCTTGGAGGAAGCGGGACTGCAGAGAGTACCAGTGACTGTTTCTCTATTGCGAATGTGTTGGGGATATCGTCGACGGGGACGCCGTACGGACTCATCGTCATCTTCGTGCTGATCTCCATCCAGTGTGAGATTCTGCTGACGCCGACCTTCCAAGACGTATGCAAGCTGCTGGTGCAGGAGAGAGACCGTGCGCCAGTGCGTCGTGAAGAGATCGTGCGCGACTTTTATCGCAAGCGAACAGCTCAGTGGTTTGCGCTCAAGAAAGAGAAGAGCGCGGGGATCACACGCCTGAAGATCATCGTTTCGAAGCTCGTTCACAAGGTCGAAGAGCTCATGGATATTGCCATGGGGCTGCACTACAACCTCCCTCCGATGGCCCCATCGAGACCATCGGTCGTGGAGTGCACGCAAAACTCGGTGACACTGACATGGGACCCACCAAGCAACACGATCCACAAGATCCGGTACTACAGAATCTCGAGACAGAGGTATCCTTCGATGACTCTGCTTGGCGACTACGGTGATATTGTCGAACTGAAGGGAGATTCAACAGAAGTGACAATCCAGGGCTTGCGACCGGGGACGACCTACCAGTTCAAAGTGTGTGCGGTCTCGCGAATGGGTGAGGGTCCCTTCAGTATTGCCAGTGATACAGTGTCGACGTACTCGCTGAACTTTGATGGCACGACTGCTGGCTGGATGAAGTACCGTCGCGAACACGTCTCGCTGCCACGCTTCTCATTCCTGATTTCGTGGATGCAGCCCAAGTTCCTGCACCGCTACATCGTGATGGACAAGCGGCACTTGGTGTACTACAAAGACGAAGAGGTGGCGCTCAAGCACCGCAGCCGCAAGCGCCGAAAGAAAGTGAAGACCACATTTTTGTGGAAAGACGTGATCACGCTGCGTCTGAGTGACACCAAGGTCCAGTTTGACGACCTGTCGCCGATGTTGTACTGCTTTGAAGTGGTCGTTCGACAAGAAGGAGCAAAGCACGACGAGAAGTTCGTGTTCCAGGCGGACCAGATCAAGGATTTCAACAAGTTTCTGACGACGTTGGCGTTTTCAGTCCCACGAGATGCGATTGACGATAGCATTGTCGCCTGCTTGGACGAGAAGAAACTGCCGAATCCACTCGATCCTGCGAATCAACTCGCGACTGAAGATACTGAGACCTTTGATGAGGCTGCCAGTGAGTGGAGCAGTGTCACCGGAGACGAGAGCGCGCTGGGCGACGCAGAAGACGCCGAGTTTGACCAAAGCTCCACTCGTGGGCTGCTCGCATGGCGCATTCCGCTTTACCGATTCCTGTACAATCTCCAGAACGCAGCCTTCCAGCTGGAGACCGTTCAGTACGAGATGGAAGACCAGTACGAGCCAAACCTGGGGGAACTTGTCCAGATCCTGACCAACGTGATCCGGAGCAACACTGCGGGCATCTGCTGTATCGCAATGATCGTGTGCTTTGCATGCCAGGTATGCCGTTCACAACCTGCGATTATCCCGTGGTTGCTTGTGCGTATTAGCTGACGTATCTGATGCTCCCTGTTTTGTCAACCTAGGCTGACCTGCTCAACATGGTCTTCGTTCTTGCCGCGTTCGGCTTCTTGATTCTCGAAAGCCCTCGTCCGTCATCGCTGGCGTGGATCTACCTTCTTAAATACGTAAGTGCACGAATGCTTCCTACAACAATCTTACTCTGGGTGTGTTCATTGATACTCATGACGAACTTGAAACTTTTGTAGAGCTACGGAGTGATCGTGGTTCGCTACGTATTCCAGCTCTCGATCTTCTGCGTCAACTTGCCCGACAATGGTTACTACTACCCAAGTTTCCAGCCGTACTGTGCAGCGACGGACAACACCGTCACGCTCATTGAAGTCAAGACGATCCAGCCGATGGTTCTGTTTGGACTGTATAAGTTCGACGGGAGTACGATCAACAGCGTCACGTCGGTCTTTGATGGTTTGCAGTGGAACTTCTACGTGGTGCTCTGCATGATGTGGCACCGCCGAGAGCTCATCACGCAAGGACTATGGGTGGAAGAGAATGCAGCGGGTGACGACAACCAGAAAAGCTTCCAGTCGGACGCGGTTCGTGCTCTAGGTGCATCGCACGCATCGTCTCGTGACTCCATTGACGACGACGCCTTCCACGAAGGACTGACAGGACCATCACCAGCTGGCGAAGAGTACCGCCCAGGGATCGCTCGTGCGCAAAGTCGACGGAATGGAGATCTCGAGTCGTCGACCAGCAATCCATTAATAACAAAGCCGAGCAAGAGCTTTGGTGCGCAGAGCACGAGCAGCAGCGTGGCAGACGCGAATGACCTTGCAGCCGAGCTGCTTGAGGAGATCCAAGCTCAGGACGAGGAAGACGAACGCCAAAAAGCAGAAGCAGCCCTCGCTGCTGCAGCTGCGAGTGGAGAACATATGGATGATGACGACGACAGCGACGATGTTGGCACGCCACCAAACTCGCCACCCGAGTCGAGCAAATACCAGTTCTCGGTCGACACGAATTCCGTGATAACCAAGAGCGTGTCGTTCCAGCCAGAACCCACGAGTGAGACGAATGCATCGCAGCAGGTGGAGATTGATGACTCGGTCGACCTCGATTTCCCGCAGCGCAAGAAGCTCTCGTGGTTCGAGTGCAAGTTCCCGCGAGCGTTCGAATACTTTGGCTCTGTTGTCTGCGATCCGCCAGCGCAATGGGACAAGGACATTCACATCGCGATCACGGGTGAGAAGCCTGGGCGCGACTACTACACTGCGTCGCTCTCCGTCGTGCTCTTCTCGTCCGTATACGCAGTGATCTTCTTCAAAGCGATCGGCGAGCCAGACTCATCGAACGCCGCCACGTCCACTGCCGATACGCGGTTGACGTCGAGCTCGATGATCTCGGCGTACCTCGTGTTGGTTGTGGTACTGGAAGTGTGCTTCATCATCTGGGATCGTGTCGCGTACGTGTGCCGCTCGCTCACGTCCAAGCTCGTGCTCCAATACACGTACGCGCTGCTGCTGCACATCTGCGTGTGGTGGCTCATCCCGTCGCACACGAACATCTACTTCCAGCAACGGCCGGCGCTCGTGTTCTTCTACCTGCAGCACTGCGTGTACCTGTGGCTGGGTGCGATGCAGATCCGCTACGGCTACCCGGTCTTCACAGGCAGCAAGTACAACTATAACAAGGAGACGATCTACACCAAGATCAACAAGAAGCTCTTCCCGCTCGTCATGATGGCGCCGTTCCTGTTCGAGATGCGTGCGCTGCTGGACTACGTGTGCACGACAACGTCGCTGAGCTGGTCGCACTGGGTGATGCTCGAAGACACGGCCGCGCACCTGTTCCACGTGAAGATGGTGATGCAGGACCGCGTGGAGAATGCCGAGGTGCTGCAGGGCAAGAAGCGCCAGCCGCTCTCCAAGAAGCTCTTGTCTGCAGGCCTGATGCTGCTCGTCCTGCTGCTCTGCTTGGTTGGCCCGCTGGCGCTCTTCAGTTCGGCAAACCCGAGCACGGCGCCCAACAAAGTGACGCTGACCGAGGTCGTGTTCGGCATCACGGACTCGCAGGGCACGCTCAGCACGCTGTATTCAAATAGCGATATCAACAGCCCGGCGTACGCGATCAGCCAGAACACGGACGGCGCGTCGGTGCAGCGCGTGGAGTTCGACACGTTCTCGCGCGAGATTTGGACGTCGTCGCCGCCGCGGGTGAACCAGCTCGTGGCGCAGCTGCAGTCGACCGAGACGCTCAACTGGACACTGGCGTTCACATTCGAGCGCCCGGGGCCGACGGACAACCAGGAGGTGAAAGTCAACTACGGCGTGCGCATGACGGACGATCACCGCAACGACCTCATCCCGATGATCAAGCAGAGCGTGGACGACCGCACGGACGCCAAGACGACGATCCCAGCGATCCAGGTGGACAGCTTCTTCCCGCCGACCATCCAGCTCACGGCCACGGACGGCGTGCTGCGCCGATCGCTCACGATGCTCTCGGTGAACGTGACGAAGCACGCCCTGGACGGCGCGAGCTGGTGGTCGCTGCTGCCGTTTTTGGTGACCGAGTCCACAAAGGAGAGCTGCCGCTCGACGGCCAACCCGTTCTGCCTGATCGTGGTCTCGGACAACATCGTGGACGGGCTTACATCGCTCGGCATCGGCTCGTACGGCCTCACAGCCGTGTACGTGTTCGTGGTCGTAACCATCGGCAGCGCCGTCAAGGGCTTCTTCCGCGGCGCGTTCTACCAGGTGCAGTACACGGAATTGCCCGACCCGGAGGACGTGATCGAGCTCATCGAGGGCATCTACATCGCGCGCGAGGAGAAGTACGTGGGCCACCTGAAGGACGAAGTGCGCATCTTCGAGACGCTCATCCGCGTACTGCGGTCCCCCGAGACGCTCACCAAGGTCACGGGCACCAACGTCATTCACATCCCGTCCGCCAAGGAGAAGATCGATTAAGCAAGACGATAGAAATAGGTTTTGAAAATAGTGAGACAACGTAGTAATCTTTGAAATTGTTGTACCGGTATCTCTTTATAAAAGTTGAATCATTTTCACCCCTTGAGCTTAATGTTAAATAGACCTGGATGCACAGAGCAAAAGCAACAACAGAACAATGTCAGTCGGCAATCAGACTCGCTTACAAAATAGACAGACGCGGTGGCCGTGACGTACACCCTGGCAGAGTCGTGAGGTCGGCGTTGACGATCGCTGTGATGCCCAAGTTGGCGAGCGCGCCGCGGATGAGTCCGCAGGGGAAGACGAGGAAGAGCAGCGCCATCTCTTTCGTGTGCTGCTCGCTGCTCGACGAGAACGACGAGAGCCACCGGAAGTTGAAGTCCTGCACCACAAACACGCCCTGGAGAGATAGCAAATATTGATTAAGTGAGTGGGTCTATGCGATGCTCAATAAATCCCTCACTAGCGTAGCACGCACTCTGTGATTTGTCTGCAGCTTGTCGATCTGCTTCTTGAAAATTAATATCCAAAAGTCTTTGCACACGAACTTGATCACGTCCAGCGGCTCGAGCATGCGCGGCCGGTCCTTGGCGGATCTTCACCATAAAAAATAGATAAATATATAAAAATCAACGCTTGGCAAACCACAACGAGCAGCTCACAGTCTCTCATGTCGTCACGCAACGCAACGCACCTCTCGGCGAAGCGATAGCCGACGTCGTAGCCCATGGCCTCGAGCTTGATCGTAAGCTCCTCCTTCTTGTTCTTCGCGAGCTCCACGTCCCCGCTCTCGACGGTCGCGAGCGGATTTTTCTCCCCACCGACGCTCTCATAGAGCGGATATCGCTGGATCTACGCACATAGGGCCACGTGCACAGGAAGCATTAGCTGCATATACAAAACAGCATGCATACAGTAATATGCAGGCGCACCATGGAGCGCACGATCTCCCCGTAGAGCTGCTGGAAGCAGCACTCCGCGACCTCCTTCATTCTTGCTTGCTCGTCGCTGTGTTTCAAGTGAGCTTTTTGGTGATGCCGTTTTGGTTTTCAAAACCGATGATCTACCGATATGAACCGGTAAGAATGATGAAGAAATGGAGGGAGCTTTTGGTCCCTCCATTTCTTCACCTCTCGCTTTAGGCTTGTTCCCACTATGCTCTCCGAAGGGCCAAAACCTTCCTTTTTGTACGGGCGATCATTAGCAATACCGGAAGATTATGATTCATGTGTCAGTTACCGGCACATGGGCCATAATCTTCCGGTATTGCTAATGATCGCCCGTACAAAAAGGGAGGTTTTGGCCCTTCGGAGAGCATAGTGGGACCAAGCTTAAAATGAATGTCGCCCACCCCGGTAAATTGTAAAGTTTTTGGCCAAAAAGGTATCTTCTCAAATACTCAAAAATGTCCAAAATGAACTTAATCTCCCTTTTCCATTTTTTGCTTTTTTGATCTAATGCATAACCACGCTCATATCCTCAACGACATGCATTTCATGTGTTTAATTAGGACAATTCTATTTCCGCTTCGCCTTTCTGGCGAGCTGTCAATAAGCCAAGTTGATATAGAAACCTGGTAGAATGAGCACCGAGCGCTCTTCTATTTGCGCTGTTGCTTTCTTTAAGGCATCTGGAGAACGAAGAAGAATATATCATGGCCAATCGCGCACAGCAGCAGCGTCAGCGCATGGCCTCGCCAGCGCGATCTGTCGCCAAACAGTATCGACCTGTCAGCGATGAAATGCTTGCTACAATGATCCTCATGGCGTACTCCACTGTTGGAATCAAATGGTGCGCATTGACGTATGGGGTGTCGCGACAGACGCTACAAGGTCGCTATGAAACATACAAAAAACAGCGACCCTAACGCCACCCCCACCGTATCGCGACCGTATGCCAGAGCGCCTGCAGTCCCCCTTCGCACTCCATTCACCGCCGCTGCCGCCCAGTTCACCGTCGCCCCAGCCTCTGCATGCACTGTCGCCTCTGTACCCTGCTGCCTCACCGGCAAAAATTCAGCATCATCATTTGATTATTTATTAAACCATTTTTACTATTTTTTAGTTTTTGTGTTTTTAATATTTTTTAACGTTGCAGAACGCACCCGTCACGCCAACCTCTCCATACAATGAGCAGCAGCACAGCTACTCGTACAGTCCTGCGGCCGCTGCATCCTCCCTGCGACTACCAGCAGCCCCAATCCCAACCCCAACCACCTGCTCTAGCTCTTGCTATGTGAAGACTATTTCCCCCCCCGAATTCAACTTTACCCTGCTCCGAGTTTTACAAGACGGAGACGTGCTCGCGAACGACCTGCCATCGGCTCGTACATGAGGAACCTTTTTCTGTGAAGAAGTTCCTCAAGTACATCGAAGGCGCAACAAGCACGATCGACATTGCCATTTATGCGTTCACCAGCAACGAGATGAGTTAATTATTATTATAATTTATAATTTATTATGTTTAATTGATTACGGATAACTAATTTCCCCTCCCAGATTGCAGACGCACTTCTTGACGCATGGGAGCGAAGTGTGGATGCCCGAATTATTTCGGACCATTTTTGGTATGGACAACGATATTCCCAAGTTGAATATCTCAACATCGCGTTTCCGGTGCATTGGTACTCAGGGACCTTTCACACGAAGGTACAGTGTGTTTGTGCTCGTTGCCTTTTCGCTTGCATTTGAATTCAGTTAGTAATATTTACCTCTTATTTCCGTTTAATTACTATCCTTATGCAATTCATGAGCATCGACGACCTGCACTTGCTTAACGGTGAGCAGAGTACATGAACACTGTTGTTGTGTCCTTTCATCAAGGTGTATTGTGCCTTTCACTTAGAATGGCAAATGGGACAACAAAAAACTGCCTTCCCCGCGACACTGAAACTAGGGATAGGGACGACAGTTACTTTTATTGTTCAAAGGACGCGATTTACCACATCAACTAAGATCACAAGCACTTATTACCATGAAAGCCCCGAATGCCGCCACTTTCTTCGGCATTCGGAGATTTCTTCGCTGTCAAGAGTTGAGGCAACATGACATTCTTGCAGGACTTGCGCTAGAGAGCAATTGTACTTTTGTATGTTTACAACATCGATGTATTTACTGTTGCAGTCGTGCTGGGACTGTCGGCCAGATCGATTGCGAGGTGGTACAAGTGCTTCGAGCGCACTGGAAACATAGATACAGCAGCTCGCTCGCACAAAAACTTAAGATGGCCAATGGAGGTGTGTGCATATATAGACGAGTATGTGCGTTTGCATCCATGCTTTTATTTTGAGGAGCTTAGAGCTGAGCTACAGCGCGTGTTCCCGCAAACTACAAACACATCAGATGCCACGTTATGCAGAGCGCTCAAGTTAGACCTCAAGTTGACTCGGAAGGTGCTGACTAAGCGAGCCAGCGAGTGCGTACCCGACGAGGGACGGCAGTACGCGGAGCGCCTTCTTCCCTTCTACAGTGGTACGGATCAACTCGTATTTGTAGACGAGACCTCAAAGGACGCAAGGTGAGAGAGCAATCTGCATTTATTATTTGTTATTAAGTGTGCGTTCGCTGACAACACTCTCTACTATGCAGGTCTATGCTACGAAGATACGCTCGGGCGCCGCGCAACTAAGCTGCAGTCGTTGCGCTGCCATTTGCGCGTGGAAAGCGCACGTCGGTGCTCGCTGCCATTGACGTGACCGTTTTTTTTGCCTGGGATCACGTCAAGAACACGTTCACGCGGTATGTGTTCCACATCGTGTTCCAGAACTCGATCCTCCCTTTCTTGAACCCGTGGCCTATGCCGCGCTCGATTGTTGTTCTTGACAACGCCAAAATTTACATGCACGAAGAGCTCCAAGAGATGGTCCACAGTGTAGGTGCGCTACTATTTTTCCTACCACCATACTCGCCGGACTTAAATCCTATAGAAGTAGCTTTCTTTCTGCTCAAAAGGTGGATCCAGAAAAACGCCAACATAGCGTTTAAGGAAAACCCGATTGCTGTCTTACACGTTGCCATGAAAATGTGCACGAATAGTGAGAACGCAGGCGAGAACATCTACAGTCATTGTGGATACAAAGTCAACGAGCTCTCTATTAATCAGCTAGTAGATTAATCTAAATGAGCTCTTCGTTTTGGTTGTGTGCGTACAAGTTTTCCTCATGATCTACGTCGTCCATGTCTGTGGCCGGGGGCAAAATATCGATCGCGACAGGAGCCCGAAATGGAGGCCGCAAATTGTAGTTAGGCAACCGAGGGTACGGCGAAGATTGCCGATGTTGTGTAAGAGGGCGCTGTACAACGACAGTCCCTCAAACACGGCTTGCACGCTTGTGCGTAGTGAGGAAGCGTCCCGACT
>JAASFY010000114.1:0-40625 GCA_023334035.1 Globisporangium okanoganense | reverse complement strand
CTCCCCCCCCCCCCTCTAAGAAAAGCCGGCGTGGCCAGCAGCCAAAAACAGACACTTCACTGGCTCCCTTCTGCTCTGATCCCAGTCATCAAAGGCACTCTTCAGTTCCAAAGTTGCCATCTTCTAGCAACTACGCGGTGCACCAGGTTATTCAAAGCACAGGAATGAGCGCTACTACCGTCACCGCCATGACGTCGCCGTCTTCTTCTTCGCCGCTCGACTCACAGACATCACCACAGGCGATCTCATCCTGCCTATCACCCGAGGTTCTGCTCCGCAATGCCGAGCAACAAGCGCTTGTCATCGAAGCTGACGCACTCCTGATGCAAGAACGGTGGACCTGGGTCCGTGAGCTCGTGGAGAGCGTCACTCAAGAGAGAACTTGCCAGGAAGCGAAGCTTTTCTTCTTGAGATTCGTGAACACGAACACTCTGGACGCCATGGACGTCGTGCTGAGCGACTTGGACGCTTGGCGAAGCGGTCTCGAAGGGGAACACAAACGAGGCCGACGACAGCTCAAGGAAGTCTCGCGAACGCTCTTCTTGCTGGGCGCCGACAAGCAACTGGACCTCCTGAGAACGACAGCTTCAGCAATAAAAGAAGAACAACAGCCATAATACCATATTCATACAATTTCCAAAACCTTGTTGCTTAGTCTTCGTCCAGTGTGAGGTCGATGAACACCGCGTCTGGGTGGTTAAAATCGCTGGTGGCAGCGTTAACTGAGCTGTTGCCCAGCGCCAGGCTCGCAGTATTCGAATCCGAGGGTTCTTCAACGTCCATAGGCGTGTCTTCACTGTCTTCATCGTCACCACGAGCGCCATACTCGTCAAACCAATTCTCGTCGCTGTACGCAATTCGGCTATCCCACAAGGAACTGCTTGATCCTTCATCCTGTTGCTCGGCAGCTCGCGAAGGACACACTTCACGACCATTTTCGATAGTTTCCACCGCCTCAGCATATCGTTTACGTCGCTTGTTCCTTCTGCTGGTACTGTCGGTGTGTCGAGCAGTCGCCTGCTGGACCAAGAGCGGCCATAGGAGCGCATTCTGGCAATCCGGACACGTTCCTCGATCTGGACGCAGCGTTTTCGAGTCCTGTTGATGACTAAGGTCACTGCCTTCATTATCACTGGTCAGTATGTCGACTGACGAGATGAAATGGTCGGCGAGGCACAGCGGGTGGCACTGCATGACGCAGTCTGCATGGTAGCACTGGAGGTATACCTGTGAGCTGTCTGGTATACACGTATCCAGCTCTTCTTCACAGACAAAGCAGCACAGGTGCTCAATGTCTGTATACCGCGTGTAGTCATCGTCACCAGCCTCTTCACGGCTATCGTCCTGTACGGCGCTTCGTCTGTGGAGGACGCGCTGGAACTCTACAAGCGCCTTAAGTTCGCACATCATGTGTGGTGGCCACGTGTAGAAGCCCGAGCTCTTGGCGACACTGTGTGCGACTATGCATATTCATACGGATAAGTAAGTCAGACCATCAAGAGTATCTACTAAGTAGACAAAAGGGCACGTACACTCGGACGTATAGCTGACGGTGAGTGGGAAATGCGTCCAGGGCTGGAGGTGCAGGAGCTCGTGGAGCTCGATGAGCTTGCGCTTGAGCGACCGCGGCGCCCCGACGCCCGTCTTCCCTTTCAGCTCACACAGTCGCTCCTTTGTGAACCTGCTGTTGTACGGATGCTGCCACGCATACTCGACTGGTTGATATGTGGCGTTAGTATACACCCACTTGAAACGTTGGTATACACGGACAATGGCAACGACGAATGGAGACGAGTAGCTCAAGGACGTACACTGCAGTGCGTGGAACTTGGACGGGAAGCCGTGGACGACTGCAACCATCTCCCTGGTATACAGTAGCGTTATCCGGACAGTATTAACAGGTCAATAGAGATACATGGCTGAGCATTGCTGTTGTGGTGTGGTATACCAGGGGCGGTGCTTGCTGGTGCGCTTCGCGCCGTTGCGGATCTCGCCGTTATGCTGGCGGATGCGGCGCGTGGGTGCGACCGTGAAGCCCACGTACGTGCAGCGCAGGCGCTGCGGCGCGAGCACGGGCGTGAGCAGGTAGCACGCGAAGAACGGCGTCGCCATCGTGATGGAAGTGATGGTTGAAATGGCGTGGTTATCAGAATGGTCCTGATTGGACATTTTGCTATGAATGAAAGGCTGGGATTCTCAATCTGTGCAACTCGGTATCGGCTTTCAACTCCCTTTATTCATTCTCACATATAATAGTAATTTAAACTATGTCATGCGAATTGAAATCCTAGCGCGATATTACATTTTTAACCAATCTTGCATCTTCAAATGGGTCTATATCCACCAATCAAAAATCGTATCTCCTCGACTGCTTAATCGGGTACACGCAACAACACGGCGAGAATGGGAGCTGGCGGCGATGGCGACGCTGTGCACCAGCCTAATGGCGGCAGCAGCTGTAACAGCAGTCCCCGCACACAGGACACCACCCCCAGCACAAGCAGCAGCAACAGCAGCAGCAGTGGTACGAAGAAGCGCTCGTTCCGCATCGCCATGTGCTGCGACTTCTTTTACCCGCGGCTGGGCGGCGTCGAGATGCACATCTGGTCGCTCGCGCAGTGCCTCATCCGCCTGGGTCACAAGGTGATCGTGGTCACCCACGCCGTGAATGAAGGTCAGCAGCGCTCTACTGCTCCGAACCTGCCGCCGCAGCGCTCGGGCGTGCGCTGGATGACCAACGGCCTCAAGGTGTACTACATGCCGCTGACCGTGATGGTGGACAACGTGACGTACCCAACATTCTTTGCGAACTTTGCGCTCTTCCGCGCCATCCTGCTGCGCGAGCGCGTCGAGATTGTGCACGGCCACCAGGCCACGTCGGCGCTCATGCACGAGTGTCTCGCGCAAGCCAAGGCGCTCGGTGGCCTGCGCACCGTGTACACGGACCACTCGCTCTTCGGGTTCGCCGACGCCGCGAGCGTGCACCTGAACAAGCTCATGAAGTTCTCACTCTCGACCGTGGACCACGCCATCTCGGTCTCGCACACGTGCAAGGAGAACCTCGTGCTGCGCGCGTCGCTGCGTCCGGACATGGTGTCGACGATCCCCAACGCCGTGGACGCCACCAAGTTCTCGCCGCCCACGCGCGCCGAGTTGCTCTTAAGTCCGCCGGAGACGATCAACGTGGTGATCATCTCGCGGCTTGTGTACCGCAAGGGCATCGACCTCGTGGGCCGCGCGATCCAGATCGTGTGCGCGCGCTGTCCGCACGTGAACTTCATCGTCGGCGGCGACGGCCCCAAGCGCCTGCTACTCGAGGAGATGCGCGAGAAGCACCGGCTGCACGACCGCGTGCGGCTCTGCGGGGCCGTGCCGCACGCGCAGGTGCGCAAGGTGCTCTGCCAGGGCCACATCTTCCTCAACAGCTCGCTCACCGAGAGCTTCTGCATCGCGATCCTCGAGGCCGCGGCCTGCGGGCTCTTCGTCGTGAGCACGCGCGTGGGCGGCGTGCCCGAGGTGCTGCCGCCCGACATGATCAAGTTTGCCGCCGAAATCACGCCCGAGGCGCTCGCTGAGGCCGTGCTCGAGGCCATCCCGCTCGTGGCGCACGTGGACCGCCAGCGCTTTCACGACCGCGTCGCCCACATGTACAACTGGAACGCGGTCGCCGCGCGCACCGAGCGCGTGTACGCCAAGGTGATGGACCTGCCGCAGACGTCGCTGCTGCACCGGCTGCAGCTCTACAACGGCCTCGGGCCCGTCGCCGGTGTCCTCGCGTGTCTGCTCGTCGCGTGCATGCAGCTCTATCTGTGTCTGCTCGAGCTCTGGCAGCCCGCGAGCGACATTGAGGACGCGCTCGAGTGGGAAAGGCATGTGGAGAGGCCCGCAGAGCAGCATATCCCCGACCGTAGCGGTGGCCATTCAGACAGCAACAATGAGCAGGACTTGAAGGAGACCCGAACGTAGCTGCTAGCTAGCTGTACGCGCGTACAGGTATTGTGTGTGGGGGTGGTTGGTTATAGAGAGACATTGGTTGGGTTTGAGGCATTGGTGAGGAATGCCGATGTCCTGAGGGTTGATCTGTCTGTCTATTGGAGAAAGAGCTGTTCTTTGAAGAACACGAGCGGGAAGATGACGATCGTGCCCGTGAACGCGCCCATCTGCGTGCAGAAGCCGCTCCACTGGTACACCACGCGCGCGTACTCAGCGTCGAATCGCGCTGCAAGTGCCAACAATCGAGAATGAGGTCAGTCGCGTTCATAGTCACTCTCAACCACCCAGCTGGAAAAACGTACTGCTCTCGCGCTTGAGTGTCAGGAAGATCATCGTCTGCGTGTACGCGTACAACGTCAGGTACGAGATGTGGCTCATGAGTGCTAGGGACCGACCCACACGACAACGACAGTGTTGTTAACCACGACTGCCACACAAAGCCGAGCTAAAGAACTGTACACGACGTACGCAAGAGGTAGCCGTGGGAGTACGATGGACCGCTCAGGAACGGCTTGGTTGCCAGCGAGAAGCCCAGCAGCATGCTCTAAACACACACACACAACAACAACACACACAAACAACAACAACACGGTGAACTGTCGGCAACAGCTTCATGACTTTGTTGTATTCGCTTCAACAAGCTCACCGCAACGACGACCAGGATGCACGTCAGCAGGCGCACGTGGTACACACGCCACCAGCTATAGTACCAGCAAGAGCAGCAAGCAATAATGCCAGGGTTAGAGCCGCGAGTTGCTGAACTACGAGGTTGAGCGTGAGTGACGTTATAGAGCAACGTACCTGGTGCTGATTCGCGCGATGGGGTCTAGAATCAGTGACGCAATGCTCGCGATCGTCTGGAACCGCGACGTCGCGCCCTCCATGTCGTCAAGAGGCTGCTCATGTATAGGAACAAGTACTCAGTCATCAGCTCACAAAGACAGCTAATAACGAGTTACTCGCTCGTCGTATATACAGGGCTCGTACCGCGAACTTGCGGTAGACGTAGGACATGACGGACGGCAGCACGCCAAAGGAGAACGCTGCGAGTATCAGTTGACACGCCAAGTACTGCCACACGTGGAGCACGATCTCGCGTCTCGAGAGCTCTTGGCTCGAAATCGGTGGCTGTAAGGCGTCTTCGCCAGCCATAGATAGTGTCACCAGTGGTGCTTCTTCGTCCGCGTGCTTCTTTGAGTGGGGTTCGTCGCCCTGGAGTCGCGCCTGCTGAGCTAGCGGGTGGAATTGCAGGAACGCAAATCCCCCGAGCGACACGACCATGATCGCCGCTGAAGATAGACCATAGAAGAGAGAGTAGCTGTCAGGTATACACCAAAGTCTAGGATGGTATACACACAAGACACGCACCGCAGAGGAGGTAGAAAACAGTGACGGAGAAACGCATGGCATTCGGGTCGTAGGGCTCCTGGATGACGCCCATGAGCGCCGCGATGGAGCCACTGAGTCCCTCGCCCGTGGACAGTGCGCTCGTGTAGATGGACGGGAACGTGGCCACGTACGGGTAGAAGACCACAGTGGACGTTGCGCTCACCAACCCACCCATATGCGTCAGCAGTAGCATTGCTAGAATATCATAGCATAGGATGGCAATGATTGAGTCTAGGTCGATGTTCTATAGGTAGGTATACACATATGGTATACACATGCGCACCAACGCTGTGCTGGTCGCCAAAAACAAAAGCGGTCTGTCGCCAGAGTACACTCATGAGAACGGCGCCGACGACACCGATGGCCAGCAGCGCCCAGATGACCGTCGACTGCTTCAGGAACTGCCCGCGCGCGTTCAGCGCCATGTACAGAAATGGGTAGATGTTGGCCGACTGCAGCGCAAAGATCTGGTGTATAGTATACACATGAGCTTGGTATTATAAGAGGCCACTCGCCGGAAGCTCCGTGTATCTGGTATACGCACCGAGTAGGCGTAGATGCTGTATTTCTCTGGCAGCTGCTGCAGGAACACGCCCAGCTCAATGTACGACGCTGGGATACGTTATCAGTATACATACACACACAGCCATGCCCACAATAGTTTAGCCAGCAGTCAACACAGCACAAGCCCAACACAAACATCCGTACCATTCGTCATGATCCACGACGACAGACCAAAGCACATGAAGGCCGCGAACGTCGCCGCGCGCTGTCGTTGGTGCTGGGTGCGTAGCCTACGCGTGCGCTCCGCCATGCTCTCTGCTGGCTCGTGGTGGAGCTGCTGCGGCTCTGCGTTGGTGCTGCTGAGTTGCACTGAGAGCGCGCGCTGCGGCTCGGAATTCGCGTCTTTCATGAGCACGAACATGGATGAAACGTGATCAACATTGCTTATGTTGTTCACTTGAAATATGCATTAGCCAAGGTGTTAGTATTTACCCTTTTTTTAAAGAAATGCTCTGACGTCTCGTTCGATACTACAGGAGACTGTATGAACAAAAGCCGGTATATAGTTGCTAATAAAGGAACTGGCTGGTTCTGCCAAAGACTGGACACACCTATATTTACTCACCATACCGTAGAATTTATGTGCACAATGACAGCCAACTTCAGTGACGTCATCGCACTGAACGATAAGTTGGGCAGAGTGAGATTGCTTTAGATTTCAGACCTTGCTGGTAAAATTGAAAAATACAATAGCGAAGGCGGCGCGAGTTGCAAAACTACATGATTATGAATGAACAAGAACAAATATATGAAGTTATGGTGCGCTTTCTTCTATATATGAATGATCACTACTGCTATCCATGTCATCGTCGGATGACACAGTGCTCAATCCGATATATAGCAGCTCTAGGTCGTCCAGTAGAGTCACGACGGCTGAGTCGAGCGGCTCAACTTGAAAATTGAGCTGGCTGATGTGCGTCTTGTGTAAT
Organism: Globisporangium okanoganense; assembly: GCA_023334035.1. Classification (NCBI taxonomy): domain Eukaryota; phylum Oomycota; class Peronosporomycetes; order Pythiales; family Pythiaceae; genus Globisporangium; species Globisporangium okanoganense. The sequence goes on along the minus strand of JAASFY010000114.1, from coordinate 33,750 downwards.
CCGCTTTTTATTGTCGTCGCGGTCAAATTGTCCCAGCTCGCCTTTATCCAGGTGCAGAGCTGGGAACGGCTAGGTAACTGCAGCTTGAATGTTGGTGTGTCGGTGTGCGCCTTCAGCTACTGCCGCAGGTTGTCAACCCAGCACTCGCGTAGGTGTTTCGTGAACGGCCTGTTCCAGGCTATGTCTGCTGGCTGGCAGACTGTCGTGCACGAAGGCGGGACACGCACAAGGTGCACATTGATGCTGATGTACGCTGTCACCTTCTCCGTCCAGTGTCCGGAGAAGTCGTCCACGAGCAAGACAACTGGCTCCTGAAGCGACTCTCTATCGCCAAACATTGCCTTGAGAAAGGCGGCGTGGATGTTGGCGTTCCACCACGCGGTGGGACTGGCGTACAGTGTCAGCTTCGTCGTCTCCATGATTTGCTTTGCTTCCTCCCGCAGATACACACCCCATCCGTCCCGCAACCTCAGATTTTCCTTGTTGCCGACCTCGGTTGTCGACTTCGTGGCTTTGAATACCACCCAAGGCGGATACTTTGTGCCGGCCAAGTCTCCTAAGAGCATCACTGTCGCGCGCTCTTTATCCTTGCCGCCTCCACGCACCCACGCCGCCTTGGGCCCCTTTCTCAGTGACAGTTTCTTTTGGAATGTACTCAAAGATTACTACTACAACATCATAGCAGCATACTAACAACATCCCACATGTTAATTCCTTATTGCTTTCAATTAAGTTTGCAGTCATTTTGTACATACCAGTTTGATCTGCGTTATAAACCTTCGTGACGCCAAGCTGGAGCATGAGCTCACACACCTCAGTGCCAAATCGCTTCGCAGTTGCAGCCAAATTAACAGGATTTACTTGGCCTTGACAGGTCCGAGCGCGCAGGGACAGGTTGTGGCGCAGCTTGAAGCGATCTCGCTAGTGCCATGACGCGAAGAAATTGTCAACGACGTGCTCGACCGCGACGTCCCTTGCCTGGAGCGAGACCATTCGGCTACTTACTGGCGCTCCATCCTTGCGCAGCATATTAGTCCAACCAACTAATTCTATTTCAGCGATATACGGCAAAATTGTACCTACGCCGAGCTTCCTCACGTACTTACTGGCTGCGAACTTGGGCACCTTGCACCGTCGCTCCAGCTCCGCTCGTTCGCTTTGCCAATAGAGAAGGGGCTTTCTCTTCTGGTCTGCTCCATGACTGTCGATGTGCTTGAACAGGAGCCGAACAGTCTCAAGCGCGCTGTTCGTACGCTCGAGTAGCAGCACGGCTTCCAGTTTGAACCTGTTGGTGTAGCCCGACTTGCTGTTATTTGGCTTCTTGCGACCCGTCCCGCCGGCACGAACTCGACCCGGTGGACTTTGCCATGGCGGCGGCAGATTTTGGGATGACGCGCGTCGATCGCGCACGTCTCGTAAAATTCTTTTTGTCACTTTGCACATAAACAACGACTGTAAGATTCATAATCGGCTCTGATTGGTCAATGCAAATTGTCATTGAATGGGCGCCGTCCCTCTGCACATAAATTCTACGGTAATGTAAAGCCCTATAGTAACTGGCTCAAGTTTTCTTCCAGTGCCAGTTGAGCTCGCCACACCATTTAGATTGACTTGATATTTGTAGGAAAAGTGAATGTGTACTTGATCTAACTATACCCTATTCACTTTGCTGTGCCACATAATTTAGAAGTGAATAGGGTATAGTTAGATCAAGTACAGACTCACTTTTCCTACAAATATTAAGTCACACGTGTGGCGACGACCGTCGCGCCTGCCGCTCATGGCCACCGCCAATAATACATCGACGAGCTCCAGGCAGCAGCAGCCGCCGCCGTCCGAGCAGGATGTCGTAGGGCTCTTCTGCGACTTTCTGGAGAACCGCGTGGCGACCAAGAACTTCCCGCTGCTGCGGCGCATGATCGGCGACTTCTACGCTGGCCACGACAAGACGCTGCAGGAGTTCGTGGAGCTGAGCGTGAACCTCGTGGCCGTGCTGCCGTTCGAGGAGACCGACCCGGCCAAGCGCGCGTTCGCGGCCCGCGTGCTCACGCACCAGCAGTACCAGCGGCGACAGCACGCGGCCCCATCCAGCACGAGTGGACCCCACCAACCACCAGAGTTGTCCGCTGGTGGCAGTAGTCGCCTGGTCATCCCGCGTGTGTTTCTCTTCTTCCAGGCGCGCGTCGGCACCAAGAACATGCACTGGCTCGCGCGCATCTACTGCGAGTTCTGCGACGGCCGCGACGACGCGCTGCACGAGTTTACGCGCATCGGCATCGACGCCGTCTGCATTCTGCCAGTGCAGCTGCATCTGCCGACGCTCGCCCACTTGCACTGGATGGCGACGCCGCCACCGCCGCCACTGGTCAAGAAGAGAGCGGTGTCAGCAGACCATGACCAATCGGCGAAAGCTTGTAAGCGGTCGCACCATGCAAAACTAGCTGCTGGCGGCGCGGAGATTGCGACCCCAGGCTCGGAGGAGGACGCGTTGGAGGCCATCCGAGCCGACTTCTTGCGGATCGAAGCCACACAGCCGTGGACGCGCGTCTTCCACGGGCACCTCGCGAGTCCGTTCGACATGGAGCATCACGCGGGTCTGGCCATCGCGCTCCAGCAGTTCCTGGTCGCCCACGGCCGTGCGCTCTGGGAGCGCACGTTCTGGGTGCCGCTGTCCAAGGCCGACGACCTGGCGCGACTCGTCGAGCGCCGTAAGCGCCAGGAGAGCGCCAAGAAAGTCTTCATGCGGCGCGTGATCAAGCCAGCGTTCAAGGCGTTCGGGGCGCAGTTCTTCCTGGATCTCGACGCGCGCACGAGACGCCACGAGGGCTGGTGGTACCGCCAGTCCGTCGTGGAGCTTGGCACGCTCCACCGCGCCAAAGGCCTCCAGTTTTGTCTCGAGTACCTGCGCCGTGAGCACCACGAGCGGTTCCCCAACACGCACATCCCCGCACTCCGTGTCAAGGCGCGTGGGCATCACAAGTGGAGCAAGAGCATGTGGTCGAGCGACCGGGCCGTGACCTACATCTTGAACGCGATCCGACGCGCCAAAGATACGGAAGACGGAGACGGTGGTGGTGGTGGTGGCGATGATGATGATGATGATGATGAAGTCGCTGAGGCTGATGCTGAGGACGGCAATGTTGATGACGACGAAGACGATGACGGACGTCTGAGCGACGAATAGCGGCAGTGAGAAAATATGTAAGTGATGCTAGGTTGTGATGCTGTTGCTTTGTTTGCTCTTGTGATTTTTTGTAATGCAAGTATGAATATTTGTGTCTTTGCCGGCCACCTCGTCTCGTCCTTGTTTCCACTGCCCAAGTCTCGCCAGCGCTACGCTTACCTTCGGATCCGAAAGAGATTCACGGCGTCTCGTGCCACTCACTGGCTGGCTACTACCCATCGGAACTTGAGGTCCCGAAGGTCCCGGAGCAACCCGAGGTTTCCTGGTCTCCTCCTGATACGATTCAAGGTCGCAAGCTGAAGTTTGGACCACGCTGGCTTGGTGTGACGACTGCCGCCTGTCGCTGCTGAACCATGCGTGCGAGGACCTTCTCGCACATCGCTGCAAGCTTCGCTTCTCAGGCGATAACGAAGACGATGCCTCCGAGTCTCTGCGATCTCCACCTAGAGGCACCATGACCGCAACCACCGGCTCTACAACAACTTTGCTGCAGCGAGTCTCGCTTCCAGACTGGACAGCCTGGATCAGCGGACCGCGGATCGCTGCGACGTTCAGGTTTGGCGCGTTCCCACTACTCGCAGACACAGCCATTGGTGACGCATATGCGCTCCACGCGCCCGTGATTGCGATTCGCGACCGCCCCACGCGGCACTGCACCATGCGTCGCTGGCAGAGCTCTTGCTGGTGCACAGTCCAGTCCTGTTCGCGAACGTTCTCACCGTTGCAACGACAGCGACAGAGGTCCGAGCCTGAGCTCCGACACCTTCAGTTGCAGCATTTGACACTGCCACGCGCGATGGCTTGCGTACACTCACACTCGGTCCAACGACCGACACGACCAACGATTTGTCCTTGAGCACGGCGCTGCTCTGCTGCTCAAGCGGGCGCCTGGGCTCTCGCCAGTGAAAAAAACGGAGTGACGGTGCTCGCTGCCTGTTGCACTAGCTGCACCGGAGGGCCTCTGATGACCACGAGCTTGGGAAGTGTTGGTCCCTGTCGCTTCTCCACCTCCATCTCCCCGTTAGGTCTCATGAGCGCCCCAGGCGAGCAATGCTTGTTCGCCTTCGCTGTTGCTATCAACACGAACCGGCGATCGCGATCGCCTGGGATGTAGACCTCCTGGTCCGCGGGCACGAGGCGGGTTCGTCTTGGCGCGCTTGGACATGTATTGGGCGACGCTGGAGGCCGCCACGGCGCTGAGCGCGAGTGTCTCGGAGCTAAGCGCATTAAAGAGCCCCGACTCGGCGGCGACGATCGGCATGAGCCCCATGCGGAAGATGATTTTGAGCGGGTCCGAGAGACGACGTGCGTCATCGCGGTGCCCGTGAGCAGCGAGCTCACCCAGAGCTGGGACTCAACGTGGCCGATCGTGAAGCCAAAGATGATGACGAAGAACGCGCGCCAGCCAAAGCAGATCCCGTACGAGATGTACTATATGACCCACTCGGGGAAGAGCGAGCGGCTTGGACGTCCTCGCAGGCTGGCTGCGTAAGAACTTCTTGAGTTGCTCCTTCTCGACTAGGTACGCCTGGCGCCTTCTTCTCACGGGCCTCGAGGTACACTTGCAGCTTTTCTCAGTCTTAATCGTCGCCGCCAGCCTGCGGTCCACGACGGACCGCTCTGGTGAGGTCGTGCTGGTGGGCACTCAGCCTCGACATGCGCCTCGTAGACTTTTCTCTGTCGGCTGATAGCTGCACGACAACGCCGTCTTTGGTCAAGGCACTCTGACGCCGTGCAGCTTCAGCCGAGTCTTCCGAGCTCCGCCGTTCAAACTGTGCATCAAGCGCGTGCTTGCGCTTCTTGAGCTGGGGCTCGGTGCGCTGGAGCTCGAGACGCGCCTTGGTCACGACCATCTTCGTGTCTGTCTGCTGTGCGACGCACGACTCGTGGCACTTTGCGGGCCAATCCTGGACCTATACGGCCTCGGACTCTTTCTCTTGGGCGCTATCATCATTGTCGTCATCCGCTTCCTGGGTTGCGTTCTCCACGAATCCGCAGCTCTCGGTGATCTTGGCCGCTGACGAGGGCGTCACCTGGAGCGGGTCGAGCTTGTTCGAGTCCACGCTTTTGCTCTTGAGCTTGTCGGCGACCTGTTCCTGGGTTGTTTTGGCTCAGGCAGCGCTCCCAGTATACAAACAATAAGTCAAAGAATAGTTCAATACAAATATCAAGTCGAATAGTTTTTGGGCCAGTATTAAAAGCATAATATGTTTAGGGCCAGTATTAAAAGCAGACAAGCACGCACCAGTAAAAACCAAAACCAAAAGACACCAAAGACCAACCAACCAAACGAGAAAACGCCGCCGCCGCCGCCGCTGTCGTGCATTTCCAGATCAGCGAGCGAGTGCCAGACAGGCTCTTTATCAATAGCAAGTGCATGTGCGTGCCTCTCTCTGTGTATGGGGTCCCGTTTTTTAGTCGCCGCTTCCGGCGCGTGTCCGCGTGATGATAGATAAAAAACACCATCTTTCGACCGAGGGATCCAACCCAATGGCGATGACTTTGTTTCCTAGATCTGATGGACACGCATACTCAGCTCCTAGTACGATAGCAGCATTCGTAGCTATAGCATACGTACACAACAGATAGCGCCATAGCTCGCTTGGCAATAGCATCCATAGCTGAAGAAGGCCTTGCTCTCATTGTAAGGCCAAAGGCTTGAGATGCTTGCCTCAAACGGGAAAAAAACACGTTAGGTCATGCTCACACTCTCTAACAGCATACACAAATTTCCCTTACTATACGAACATCATCAAACTTTTGTCAACCACTCTTTACCCTTTGTAACCAATAGTACCTGAGTATAATGACCTACGTCCGTATTATCCTTTCTCACGAAGAGGCAGTGCGCCACCTCGACACCACCTTTACAGATGCTATGACCAGCTCAGCATGTTGCGTGCTATTCCCAGTCGCCTTCATAACCCAGGAGCTACAGCAGCGCCATGGGGTACGTCGATGACGACGACCCGTTCTACGATCACGAGGAGACCATGGCGGCCGCCGCCGCCGCATCTTCTTCCGCCTCCGTCGCGATGCCGCGCGCCAGTCAGTACGCGGCGGCGCGGGCGTCGGCGGCCATGCGCGCGAGCCAATTCGGGCGGCCGACGCTGAACCGCACGGCGTCCGGCGGGCGCTCCACGACCGCCACCTTCGACGAGTTCCTCTCGGACAGCGACGGCAGCGACGACGACGACGACGGCTCGGCCATCCACCGCATGCAGGAGCAGGCGGACGACATGGAGTACATCGACACGAGCTTCCAGCTCGACTCGCCCAACGCGAGCGGTAACGGCGATGGCGACGACCACAGCTTCCGCATGGATGCGCCCCAGCCGGCGGCGAAGAGCCCCCGAGATGCGCCTGCCGCCGTAAGCGTGCTGGCGAATGAAGACAGCGACAGTGGTGATGATGATGAAGACGACGACGTGGACAATTCGATCACGCGGCCGTTCGCGGGCCACGACGACAGCTTCGTGGACACGAGGAGGCGCGAGGCCAGCACTCCGGACGCATTGGACTCGTCCTTCCGGCTGCTCAGCCCCAACGCTGCTATAGCTGTTATTGCAACTGGTACTTCCCAACAGCACTTCAGCAATGAAAAGCTGAGCGTGAGTGACAACGGCAGGTCCAGTGGCGAGTTCACACACGACACGTCGTTCGTGCTCAACAGCCCGAATCCTGGTGCTGGTGGCGGTTATCTCGACGACGATGACGACAGCTTCACAGGCGACCGGCCGAGCAATTTGGATCAGGACTACAGCGAAAGACTGGACGACAGCTTTATTGCGAACCGACCGAGCCAAGACGACTACACCAGAACATCCCTGGACGACAGCTTCGCCAGCGACCGACCGAGTAACCTGGACGCTGACTATGACGAGGATATGAACGACAGCTTCGCCAGTGACCGGCCGAGTAACCTGGACGCCGACTACGACAGAACGTCACTGGACGACAGCTTTGCCAGCGACCGACCGAGCAACCTGGATGTGGATTATAACGAGACGCTGGACGACAGCTTCGCCGGCGACCGACCGAGTTTCCTGGACGCTGGCAGCGACGAACCAGGCAGCAGCGAGTGGGACAATGCGACGATTCCACTCACCACCACCGCCGCCGTCAATGACACAGTGCCCGTCGACGATGCTGTTCCTGTAGTCCCAGTGGCTATCGAGGCTGCCGTCAGCCAGGACACGGAGGTGAATGCCAACCTCGTCGGGCCAAAGCCGATTTTCACCAAAAGAGAAAGTAGCGAGAGCGTGGACAACAGATTCGGTCGTAGATCGCTCGCCGACAGTGTTCAAGGCGATTTTGACAACTCGATGGCTGATGAGGACGTGTCGTTCCGCATGAGCATTCCAGCTGACGTCTACTCGGGGTACAACAACGACAGCTTTGCGGGCGAAGCACCACCAACCAGCGTGTACAGCGAGGCAGTGGACGTCAGCATTAAGCCTTCTTCTTCGTTCGAGAACGCCAGCACCAGCAGCGGCTTTTACGACGCGACTCGAGCATTCGAGGACTACGATGATGCTGCTGATACTGGTGCTAGACATTCGAACAGAGGCGATGTGGCCGATCTGAATCCGCGCGAGTCCACTGGATCCGCGACCTCGTTCTCGGCGTCTTCGTACGACAATCAGCAGAACTTCTTCGTTGGAAGCATGGGGTCTGAGGCGGACGCTCTGTCGTTCCTGCCGCTGGCCAGCTCGCCGGCGTTCAGCGACGTGGTGATGCTCGGAGACGAGAGCGACACCGCTGGGAAGAGCCACGAGTCCAGCAGCCTCGATCTGCAGAGTCTAGCGCTTCGTGCTAGTGAAAACGACGACCCACATGCATTCTCTCCACGTGACCAGCCGCCACTGCTGCCAGTCTCCGTCAGAGCGAGTTCGACACGAGCTAGTGCAGCCAGGGTCTCTCAACCAGCGGCGGTGTTCGATACTGCTGCTCGTGCCTCGTCCGTTAGACCGCCACCTCAGTCCTCAGAAGCCAAGCCGCGCTCGTCGTTTGTTGACAACGCCAACGAGAGCCTCGCAATGCCAGCAAGCCCAGTGTCGCGAGACTCGATGGCCCAGGCGTTCTCGTTCTCGCGCAACTCGGCGGCGAGTGCGACTCTCGGCGACTCGTTCATGCGCGACTCGAACTTGTCCGAAGTGGGTGGGGTTCCGTCTGCTGGTGACTCGTTCACGGAAGACAACTCGTTCCGACTGAGCAATCCGAACGTGAGGGCGAGCGAGCAGAGGTATGAGCAGGACTCGTTCGCGTCCGAGACGTCGTTTGCTAGCGACTCGTTCTCGTCCGTCAACTATAGCGAAGTCGCGGCACGTCATCTGGAGACAAGAGCTTCTGAGCAGAGTCGCGACTCGGAGACTAGCGAACGTAGCGGACAAGCCCAAGTTCCAGTGTCGTCGTCACCGACCAACCCACAGCCAGTGACCAGTGGCTCGCCGCCTGGAGCTGCTGGTCTCCAGGCTGAGCGACAGACCGACGAGCTCCTGGACTTTACGGGCGTTTACAGAGACTCTGTGAAGAGTAGTGATCACGTACGCGTCTCCCAGGCATCGCGGAACACTGTGATTCGACTGGAAGACAAGGTTCCGGAGCCCTCGCTGCGGCTGGCAGCGACGCCAGTGTCCCTGACTCGAGGAAGAGGCGACAGCATCCAGCGAGCCTCTGAGCGAAGGGTGGAGGATTTTTTCCGCCGGACCTACAATTTCAACAAGGACGACGAGGATCTGAACATTCGAGACACGACTCGCAGGACCCGAGCGCGAACCACCGTCGAGTTTAACGTCCACGTGGAAGAAGACGAAGAGCACCAGCAGCAGCAACAACAGCAACAGCAGCCGTTGTTAATCAATATGTTGCCGCCGCAGCAGTACAAGCCGTTGTTAATGACCGACGCGGCTCGACAGCGAAGCAAGAGCACGGGCGCGAAGAAGACAATTGACCTGCGAAGTCTGCGAGCGGACTCCAGTGCCGCCGTTGGCCTCGCAGGAGGAGCAAGTGCGGCGGCAGCAACAGGGTTCGTACCAACGCGAGCACGGGGTGTCAGTCGACCGAGCACGCGGCTTCTAATCAAGGAGGATCTCCTGGAAGTCGCACCGTTGGAGCGTCGGTCTCGGCTCACGTTCAGGTCGTCGGGCGACAGCAGCTCGTCAGTCGACACGATTGAAGCCCACGCGCTTGAGGCGAAGGCCCAGGAGCTCCAGGTGAGTCGCGTTCGCCAGAACTCGACCGCTGCGAACGGGACGAGCTCGAGTCGCGTCATCCAGCGCAATTTCACGCTCTCGATCTCGTCGGAGACCCCGTCGTCGAATCAAGATGACTCGCCCAACATGATCCCCATGCCCCCACACTACATGCTGAGTCCGAAAGCCGAGTCCCCGGTCAAGGTGGATAACACGTCCGTGCTTGGTTTCTCGAAAGGACTGAGCAAGTCCAAGGCCAAGGCTAAGGCTAAGGCCAAGGCCATTGTCGACAATGGCAACGACAGCTCCATGACGCCAACGCTACCAGGACTCGCAATGGCGTCTTCATCGCTCACGCCTTCGCCGTTCTCGGTGTCGTATGCGGCTCCAACCAGCAGCAAGATGCCACCGCCTCACTCGGCGCAGACTGGCATGGCGCCAGGGTTCAAGTGGAATGGCCAGGAGCAGCTGCAGCAGCTCGAGTCTCGGTCCGACGAGAGCGGCGGCATGAGTATCAAGGAGTCGATCTGGCACGAGGCGGGGATTACGCGCCCAACACTGTCGGACCAGGTGGCCACCCACTTCCAGCGCTTCTCGTCGTCACTGCGCAACACGCTGCAGCGCACGGGCGTGCGATTCTTTGGCCAGCAGCAGCGCGGAGCAATGGACCCGAACCAGACCACGTCGCCGCAGTCGGTCTGCTCGGCGCCGCCCAAGCTCTCGCGCAAGTTTGACGACAAGAACTTCTACGTGCGCTTTGGTCGCGGTGGCGGCGTCGAGGACAACGACGATATCATTGCGCCAAAGCAAACGCTGGGACGCAACCTTAACCCAGAGAACGTGTTCAAGAAGCGACACGCGCGTACAATGGTGATCCTCTTGTGTGCGTTGCTGGGCGTGGGCCTGGGCGTCGCCCTGATCCACGTCGAGTCGCTGAGCGCGTCGTTCAACCTGCCACGGGACCAGCAGCTGCTACAGCAGCAGCTGCAGCCAGTGATCGGCGGCCTTAAGATCGCCATGGCGACCCAATGGATCCTATTGCCGGGAAAGCTTTTCCTCCGGTTGTGGAACTGTGTGACGATGCCGCTGCTCTTCTGCCACATCTTGAACGGCATCGCCGACCTGACGATGAACCGCAAGGCGGGACTGGTGCTGAGCTTCCGGTCGCTGGGCTACATGCTGTGCTTCTCGCTCATCACCACGCTAGAAGGCGTTAGCATGATGGCTGGGATCAAGACCCTGGGGCTCTTTAAACCCTCAACGACGGCCTCCAACTTGAGCACCAAGGCCACTGCGGCAGCACTGCGGAGGACGCTGGGCGTCGCAGATCGACGCAACGGGACCGTGGCGCTCATGTGCGAGACCGACCACTCGTATCTGCAGTCCACGAACAGCGGCCAGACGTTCCAGTGCTCGAACGCCTCGATCCCGCTGCCGGTCTACGACGAGGTGATTGTGAACGGCACCAAGTTCGACAGTCCAGCGATCTTCGTGTTCAGTGATGTGAACAGCGTGCTGAAGGCGTCAGCGACGGACCTGCAGAGCCAGCTGCGGTATTACCCGCAAGCCCAGAGTCTCAACAACGTCGGCAAGCAATTAATCGACTCGGTCGTGCCGGTCAATGTCGTGGACTCGCTGATCAGCTCGACGCCCATGAGCACGGTCGCGATCGCGCTGCTGCTAGGTCTCGTGTGCGGCAAGCGAGCCTGGGAACGCGGGATCCACGCCAAGCACGGAGATTTCGCAGAAAGCCGCGTCGAGCTGGCCGGCGAACACGTCGCCGACAAGCCACACTACATCCTCGGCGTCTTTGTGGAGCTCCAGCTGGCGCTCGAGTGGCTCGTGGACGTGCTCAAGACGCTGGCGCCCGTCGGCGTGCTCTCGCTGCTCGCGGGCAACATTGTGCTGCATCGCCAGGAGCTCATGACGATCGTCGAGCCCATGATGCAGCTTGTGCTGGGCGTCATGATCGTGTGCATGGTGCACGTCCTCGTGGTCGTGCCGCTCTTCATGAAGCTTTGCTTCAAGGTCAACACGTTTGCGTCCTGGAGCGCGTTCTTGCCAGCGTACCTTATGTGCTTTTGCACCGGTAGCGTTGTGCTGAGTCTCCCCATCGTCCAGCAGTGCTACGAGCGGGGGAATGTCGTGACCAAGTCCATGGCCCAGGTCGCCATGGGGATGCTGAGCGTGCTGCACCGCAATGCCCACGCGCTGTACTACCCCGTTGCGATCCTGTGGCTGCTGCAGACCAGCACCCCGGCGAGCGATGTGGAGCTCACGACCAAGTTGTGCGTGACCGTCAGCGCTCTGACGCTCGCGAGCTGCTTCTTCGCGCTGCACCCGGTCGCGAACGTTGTCTCGGGCACCCACGGCGGCAGCAACTTGGTCATGATCACGACGCTCTGGCGCACGCTGCTGACGTTCTCCGAGAGCCCTGGGGCGACGGGCACGCCGCCGACGTTCCCGCTGCTCGTGGCCTGCGACGTGCTGCTCGCGCGCTTCGTCGCGATGGTGAATTTGCACGACAACATTGTCGTCACGCGCATGATCGCCGAGTACTGCGACGAAGCGGTCGTGGCCGACGCGGCCAAGCAAGCGGAGCCGGGCAACAGCGTCGACTTCGCGCTGTCGCCCATGTACATCTAGACGTGTCTGTGTGTAGGTGCAACGTAATTAATTGATTGTAAAGAGAGTTTGCCATGAGCGTCTTCAAATTATTGTGAAGCCATGTGTTCGCATGAGGAATGTCTAATATGATACTGGATTACTGCTGGAAGCCTTCAAATTTATACAAATTATAAGAATGTAGGGTGCTGAACCGGACCAGCTCCTATCGAACCGCGCTGCGGTCCGCATTAGTTTGACCGGTTCCTATCGAACCGCAGCGCGGTCCACGTTAGTTTGACTGGTTGGCGATAAAGTGAAGCTTTTTTGGGCTTGGGCCCGCGACGAATATGCCGAGCATTCTCTGTTAAAGTCCGAATCCATCATGGTGCGTAGCTCTTCGCTGTCGTTTCTCCTGTGTGTGTCTGTCTGTCTACGTTGTCTATATGCACGTGGCTTGGGAGCTGGTGTCTAACTAATAACTGTTCTCTCTGTCTTGTCGCTTGCGTCACACCACATGCAGTCGAAGAAAATTGTGAAGAAGGAAGTAGAGGAAGTGACCCGCGTCGGTCCTTCGCTGAAGGAAGGCGAGCAGGTGTTCGGCGTTGCCCACATCTTCGCCTCGTTCAACGACACTTTCGTGCACGTGACCGACCTGTCGGGCCGTGAAACCATTGTCCGTGTGACTGGTGGCATGAAAGTGAAGGCCGATCGCGATGAGGCTTCGCCGTACGCCGCCATGCTTGCCGCCCAGGACGTGGCCGCGAAGTGCAAGGAAGTCGGCGTCACTGCCCTCCACATCAAGGTGCGCGCCACCGGTGGCAACCGAACCAAGACCCCAGGTCCTGGCGCGCAATCTGCCCTTCGTGCTCTTGCTCGTAATGGCTTGAAGATCGGACGCATTGGTAAGCTTGCCTCTCTATCTCTCTCTATTTATTGTTGCGCTAGCGCTTGATGCTGACTCGTGTTTATTGTTTGCTTCTTGCTCTTGTAGAGGATTGCACCCCAATCCCAACGGACTCCACTCGCCGAAAAGGCGGTCGCCGTGGTCGTCGTCTCTAAGCGCTCGGACGTGTCCTCCAACTTGGAATTGCTTTTCCACACTCTGGGATTCGTGCAGCACTACAGCGACTTTATTCGCTCGCTCGTCTGTCGCTCGTTGGCCGATGGAAAACTTCGTATGCGCGTTTAGCTTTTTTTAAATGCGTGGTGAATAATACAAACAGCCTCCTCGACGTCACTGAGTGAGCGATTGAAAGAGAAGAAGAAAAAAAACAAATCTGTCGTGTTGGTATTACTCTCTCTCTCTCTCTCTCTGTGCAGCAATAAGGATATCAAATTGGCTTATGGACTGCTCAGCATCTCTTCGTCCTGGACAGGCATAAGCAGGCAGCCGAGCACGCCGGCGCCTCGCCACTGCTGCGGCGTCAGCAGCAGCTCGTGGAACTCCCATTGATCCGCCGCAGTGGCTCTTGTGCTGGTCTCTGTGGCTGTCTGGCGCTGCGGTGTGCGTCGGACGATGACGCGGATGGGGCTACCGACGTTGTGCATCACGATCTCCTTGATCGCCTCGAGGTTGCGGTGGTTCGTCGCGTCCGCCGTGCCAAACACAAGCACCTCGTCCGTCGCGTGGAGATCCGCCCACTCCGCTGGCGAGTCTGTAATTAATTAATTACCCATACACATAGAGCAATGAGTCGCTGAGCACAGAGCCAAAAAAGGGTCGCACATTGTGAATTGCATGGTATTACCAGTTTGGACGTTCTCGACGACCGCAAATGGCTTCTTCACCTTGTCCGCCGCGTCTACACATCGCAACATATCATAGTTAAGACACATTGATACAAAGCTTCCACACACACACGTGACAAATAACGCAAAACGTACCGATCTCAACTCGCTCATACGCAGCAGCTGCTACAGGCGCCTTGCTCTCCGCCACTTTCACTGCGGGCTTCACATCCGGCGGCGATGGCGGCTTGACCTCAGCACCAGCGGCGGCTTGCTTCATCTTGGCCGTCTTGGCTTCAAACACTCTTGGATACCGCACATAACGACATCAATACACACACACTCATACTCATACACAACAGTCATATATATACAGAGCCACAACGTACTGTGGCAGGATCTGCTCAATGCGCTGCATTACGGCGTTGTGGTCGTACTGCTTGACCGCGAACGCGTGGCGCTGGTGGCGCACGCGGTAGACGTCGACGTCGCCGCGCGGGAAGCCGTCGGCGTCCACAAGCGCGCCCTTCAGGCCCGCTGGCGGGTCGCCGCTGGTCAGTTCGTCTACGATGGCGCCGATCTCCGCCTCCAGCGAGCTCTTCTCGGCCGTCAGGCGCTCGTATTCCGCCAGGATCGCGTCGGCCATGGCTGCTTTTTGAGTGTATTGGTTTTCGGAAATGGAGAAATGGAGAGGCCTCGAGAAAACGCGCAAGGACCTTCCTATATATATTATTAAAGAGATTATTATTATCCACCTTTTTACCACAGGTACCTACTATAATACATCACAGGATGAAAATACAAAACCTGTCAATATGGGTAGGATACTCCACTAGCCTTTCGAAAGGACACATGGTTACAAGTGATTGCCCTGGTGCGGGCTACAGACGAGAGCTGACGACGCTCGACGGTATCAAGCTTCAAGAACAGCTATTCAGATACAGTGTGTACCTCACTGCGCCAAGTCGCTTCATTGGCGCCTGCTCTGGTACGGATCGCGTGAAGATCGTGTCCATGAGGCTGACCGAGAAGTCTTCGTCTGCGAAGCCCATCACCGCCAACGTCGTATACCTCGAAGTCGGGGGGGGGGTCGACGTCAGTCACCGTTAATTCGCTCCCGACTGCTGCGGTTGCCACGTGCTTTGAGGCGATGGTCGCCTTTGAGCTCGGCCTCTCGTGGTACGCGAGCGCCTCACTCTGAAAAAGTCGACGCCGCCGGTCGAGATCACGTGTCCGTCGGCGACCGCAACGTCACCCTGCTAGAATGGCTAGGAAGTGGATCGCCTGATGCATGACGAAGAGCGATTCCTGCACACCAATGCCCGTGACCTCGATGAACGTCGTGTCTCTCTCTGCGATGGCCAGATTGGCTCTTCCTGTGACGACTTTCGCTACCAATCGTAGGGACCAGAGGCGATCAGACTCACAGCCGCTTCACGTACAGACAAGACCAGTCCGTTCGTCGAGGTCACGATGCAGGGGACAGCCCGATAGCTCAGGTCGTCGACGCAAACAGACGTCGCGCTCGCCTCTTGTGACACTGGAGCGCTTTGCAACTCTGGCCGACGCGCACCCGGACAAGGTCACCCTCCCTGTTCTCACGCTCGGGTGCCAAAGTTGCGTGACGCCGTGCGTCGTCAAGCCTCGGCGCTGACTACGACTACTGCGGTGGACGTCCCAGCGGCTTCGCCACTCATTCCGATGATCAGGGCGAACAGTGGCGTCACAACCGCGTTCACCTGTGAGTCGCTACCACGCAGTGCCTGGGTATCACGTCCGTGGGAGCTCAGCTGCGTACCGAATGGGCACATTGACAAGTGCTGCAGTTCTCGCACTGGAGCTGGACACCTGCGACCGACCTGCTCTCCCAGACAGATGGAGACCCATCGGAGGTGGACTTGGTTGTGAGCGCCGTCGAGTACCTACTAGTAGCCGAGCGGCTCGGTAGGTCACTGCTGCTCAATCCGGATACAATGTCGACATCCGGCGCCAACGATGTCGAGCCCCACGTTTGAATGTTGAAAGTAGGTTGCCATCGAGAACGAGTCAAACTTTGAGAATCAAGATGCATCAACCAACTTTATAAGATCCTATTAATATCTCTACGTATTCTGAAGTGAGGTGTCTGGAGGTGACTGCAGACACCTCCAGTCAGCAATTGACTGGCCAACGAGATCTCCGAGAGACGTTTGGCGCTGGCACGACCACGTCATGTCGAGTTGGCTTTTCGAGCCTGCTGTTGATAGCCAATGTACACGTGTGGACGAAGCAATACAGTGCACTGCCTACTTGCAATAGAGTGGAAAATTCCATTCACATACCATAGGAGAGTCTGCAATGATGAGGCCTCCTCGCTGATCGTGTCCAATGCCATGACACGGAGAGCAACAGTTACTGTATTTCCCCATGATGCAACCATTACGAAACAAAGCTCACATGTCCTTTCGGACATTTTGTTTTGTGCACGTATTTATTTACTGCGACTCGGTAACCATCTGATTTCCATGCATTTAGAGATTTCATGTATTTGTGGGTCTGCACGTAGAAGGAGTAAAGCTACCTCTTATAATCGTTTTCATCACATTTAAAAGGGTATGTAAAATGACTTGGTCACGTATCACGCCAACCCATTTTTCCTCACCATCTGCGACAGCTTTCAACCAATTGACAACATTCCCTCCCTCTTTTCCCACCAATCACCGGACGCTATTAAAAATATCGGATGTTTGACAACCACAAATCCGCTTTTTTCCTGCTTGAGTCACACACGCTTTTCCCCTTCTCCCCCCTCGCTCTGTTTCTATGGGTTTCACTATGGCCACCGCTGATGCCTGGAAGAGACGACGAGTGCACAAACAAACCCAGTCAGACAACTGACTTGGAAGTGACGCAGCCCACCAGACAGACGTCCCGCGCGCCATCCACGGCCCAGCAGCTCCTAACCAGCAGCTCTCTGTGCACGAGCGCCTTCTGCCTGTCGACGTCCGCCTTCTCTTTATCTCTCTGATATACCAGCAACTCAGCGCTCCGTACAGCGAAGGGCTACGACCGACTAGTTACTATTCGAGCGACTAACAAAGACACATAAAGAACGACTGGGGGCGTGATGAACCGCGCGACGCCGGCGATCAACCAGACGAGTCTGCTGCAGGGCAACGTGACGGGGGACGCGGTCATGTTCGGCTTCCCGCTCGCGTGGGTTGAGACGAACCGCGCCGAGAGCCTGCTCATCGCGTTCGGCTGCTGCCTTGTGGCCTCGATGCTCAGCATCTTCAACATCTACCAGCACCTGCAGCACTACTCGCGGCCGCAGCTGCAGCGCTACATCGTGCGCATCCTCGCGATCGTGCCCGTCTACGCGCTCGGCTCGCTGCTCTCGCTCGTGTTCGTGAACCAGGCGCTGTACTTCGACACGTTCCGCGACTGCTACGAGGCCTTTGTGGTCTACAGCTTCCTCGCGCTCGTGCTCTCGTTCGCCGGCGGCGAATCGGTCTGTGTGCTCAAGATGCAGGGCGAGTCCGACATCACGCACGCGTGGCCGCTAAACCGGTGTCTCCACCCAATCGGCCGCGACGGCCGGCTGCTGCGCTCGTGCAAGCGCGCAACGATCCAGTTCGTGCTCATCAAGCCGTTCTTCGCGCTGCTGTCGCTGCTCATGCTCGCGTGCGGCCAGTACCACACGCTGCCGTACCAGCTCATCCTCACGGTCGTGTACAACATCTCGTACTCGCTCGCGCTCTACGGCCTCTGGCTCTTCTACCTCGCGACGAAGCACATCCTCAAGACGTTCAACCCGGTGCTTAAGTTTTTTGCCGTCAAGAGCGTCGTGTTTCTCACTTTCTGGCAGAGCGGCATGATCGATTTCATCCCTGGGATCACGAACGAGCAGAGCTTTGCCTGGAAGGACTTTATCCTGTGCGTCGAGATGGTGCCGTTCGCGCTGCTGCACTTTTTGGCGTTCAACCCGAGCCAGTTCAAGAAGAACCTGGACCGGTTGCCGGACTCAGAGGTGCTCAAGAACATGAAGGAGGTGCTGAGCTTGTCGGACCTCATCGCCGACACGTATCACAACTTCATGCCGTCGTACCAGGACTACATGCTGCAGCGCGGCGAGTCGACCGGCCGCGTGCGTGGGCGCAACAAGAGCGTCGTCACGTTTGGCGAAGACGGGTCCATCACCAACTCGTCTTCGTCCGAGTGCAGTCCGACGCCCATGGCCGTGAACAACCACCACGTGCCCAAGTTCGTGATCGACGACGAGGATGAGAGCGACGAGAGCGACGTCGACGATGACGGTGTTCACGACATGGAGGCTGGCGAGCGCAGGAGATCCTCACTAGCCGAGTCCCAGTCGCAGTCGGTTGGCGACGATCCGAATGAGCTCAAGGCTGAGCTGGACGACGAAGCCTCCATCGTGCAGGCAGCGAAGCGCCACTTCTTCGCAGAGGATGACGACGAAGATGAAGAGAAGACGCCTGCGCCTTCAACCTCCAGCAGCAGCGATAGACGACCGAGCGGCGCTACTCATACCTTAGCAGCAGCCCACGACGATTTAGAAGCAGGTCGCGCCAGCAGCTAACAGCAAGACTGGACCTGGTCAAGAGAGCTCCTGGAGAGAGGCTTAGAGGCAGGCTCACGTTGCGTACCAGTAGCCTCCCGTCGCTCCCACATTCATGAACCAATCAATGTAACAGTAACTATTTGAACTATCCCAGCTTTGCATGGGCCTTTTTTGAGCCTTCCTGCGTTTGCTTGCAAGACATCTCAATGGGTGTCGAGGGTATGAAAAAAAAATGATTTCGCTATTTTAACCTATGGTAACTGCTACCACACAACTATGCATTATTACTCAAAATATAAGAGTCCAATTGAGCTACAAACGTAGTGGTTAGCCGATTTAAAAAGGTTCATGGAATGTAAATCGACAAATATGTTCAATATAAATATGCGACGGGCTTTTTGAAACCGACATGTCTCGATGACCATCACTTTACTTGCGTCCGTCAGTTGCACTTTTTGAGTTTAAACAGCCATTCGTCCAGCAGCAGCTCATTCATTCCTCCATCGCGCAGCTATGACGGAGAGCAGCCCCAGCACCAGCAGCAATGGGTCACTCCAGACCACAGGCATGGCAACAGCAGCAGCAGACAAGGCAGGTGCGCAGACAGCGAGCCGCTTGCTGCAATCGCGCGTGGGGCGGGAGATGCAGCGCTACGACGGCGCGACGCGCCTGCTCGCGTGCGTGGTCGTACTGCGCAGAGCTGCTGGACACACGCAGAAGCAAAAGAGAGCGGCGGCGGCGCCCGGCAGCACTTGCAGCGCGGACGAGAGCGTAAACGATGCTGACGGCGCGCAGCATGCTGATGCTACTCTTGAGGATCGCGTGCTCGTGATTTCGAGCTCCAAGCACCCGAGCGAGTGGATCCTCCCGAAAGGCGGCTGGGAGAGCGACGAGACGCTCGTCGAGTGCGCGCTGCGCGAGGCGGAGGAAGAGGCTGGCGTACGTATTGCTGCACTTTTGCTTTGGCTACTGTATCGCTCGTTCAATACTTGGTGCTTAAGACTTATGTTGTGGCCCTTGCAGATCGCAGGCGAGGTCGTCCGAGAGCTCGGCGCGCTCGACTTTGTCAGCAAGAACGGCAAGCACTGCCGCTTCCACGGCTTCCAGCTGAGCGTGCACCAGGAGTTCCAGACGTGGGCCGAGAGCGACCGCCAGCGGAAATGGGTCTCGGTCGCAGACGCCCGGCTGCACTTGTGGCATCGGCCGGAGCTGCTCACGATGCTGGAGCGGGCGACGGGCTAAGCTCACGATAAATGCATATGTATTGGAACTCATATTATTGTGCCTTTCACCTTTTTTGGCGGTAGGGATAGCTAAATCGAGCTTTTATTACCAAACAGCCTCTAATAGATCATAAGTTGACCTTTAATTAGAATAAGCTAACCGCTGTCGGGTGTCCTCCGTAAACAAGCTTGTCGCTCTAATAAGCCTTAAAACCGCTGCTTTTACCACGAGGTTTTCATCACAAAACTGGACTGATTGAAGCTGCAGCCTTAAATAGCATGTCGCTACATGCAGGGGTGTACTGGCATGCCATGGGCCGCTCAAGAGAATATGCTCGTGCGTGATCGGTTTTGTCGTGAATGGGTGACCAGCAGCTTCTTTCAATCGCCCAACGTTGATTTGAATGTTTTCACACCCGGCTCACGACGAACCTTGTTTTACAGGCTTATTTAAGGTTATCAGCCTTGTTTTATTTACCAATCAGCTTTATTAATCCGCGGCAAACTGATTGAAACGCACAAAAATAGTTGTCAATAAGCCCGTGCAAGTTCTGGTTTTGTTTTGGGCACATTGACATCCCGAAAATAGTATCTGGCAATGTTGGGCACTTTGGACCCAAAACACGCTTCTCCTACCCAAACTAGTATCTGGCAATGTTGGGAACGTGAGCACGCTCGTGTTCAGACATCTGCGGTGCGCCATCTGCTTTTGCTGTGCTCGTGGCGACACCATGTGTTTCCCAAGCTCCTTCGCAATCGCACAATCAAACGCCTTTGGCTTGATCGAAGCAACGAATTGCTCGCCACGCGCGCTCTGTTCAGACGGCGCTCCAGCGGTGGGCTGGCTGGATATTCTCCGATCCAAATCAGGAGAGACTGCATTCGTTCAGCACTTTGGAGAAAGCAAACGAGAGGCAGATGCCACACACATAGTGCTCACGTGTGTAGGTAGGGCCAAACAGGCATTACGAATTTTTGGTAGAGGTCGGTGTAAGCCTCGTGTCGTGGTCTTTACTGTTTTTGTTTCCATGGCGCGACGTCAAGCAAACACGGGCGGGCAACATGATGAGCGAATGTGGCTGGACGACGACAAGCAAGCGAACGCGTTCGCGGACGACCGGCCCAGAGCTAGTCGTTCGTTGGATTGTGTGGAATTACTGTAATTCCAACGCAGTTTGGCGTGGTTACTCACCACCAGTTGGTGCGCGACCCCGCCCGCCGTTGGGGCTTAAACCTTCACTTTTTTCACCACCCCACACGGCTGCTAATCAGTCTCTTACTGGGTTTCTTTAGGAACATTAATTTGAAGCCCACCACGCGTCAAGGGGAGCAATGTGTACAGTAATGCTCCTCTGACCAGCTCTGCCCATTAACTTGCCAGGACACGAAGAGCGACTTGTTTGTCCATTGTCTTGACGAGGCAATAATTACGTACTGTAGCAAGAAGAAGGAAGATGACAACAACAATGGGGAGCCCAATATCGATAGAAAGAAGCACTTTTATATAGCATATATTTTTTTTAAATACGCTGGTGGACCGAAACCAGATTCGTCCGACGCGAACGGATTTTTTTCTGACTGCCGGTCTTTTCTGCCTTGGTCGGAAGAGTTTGAAAAGTTGACTTGGTTTTTGAATGGTTCCATAATGTGTCCAACTCCAATATAGAACTGCATCTTTTGGAGTTGGACACGGCGCGCATACAAAACTGAACGTAAAAGCGCGGCCCGAATTATTCACCAGACCACGGACGGGAAAAGGATGGCGCCATCGTTCCTTTCCTAGTCTATCGCAGCTTTGTTGAGCTGTTGCGATTGTAAAAGCCAACCAAGAGTTCTCCTCCTTTGCATCGTCGATTGCTCGGCTGCAAATTTACAATCGTTCTTGCCTTGTTGTTGGGGCAGAGAGCGAGCGAGCGAGGTTGCATTTTGCGGCATGGAGCAAACAGCACAACAGGACGGTCATGTCCCCCCATGCCACACGCTTCATGTTAGCCGCGTGGACTGGTCCTCGCTTTGCGCCGCGGCCAGTGCGGATTTGTATCGTACACGTGGTGGTTGCTTGGGAGCAAATCTGTTTGTCGCGTATGGTATCGGACGGAGCCGCGTGCGCCAGTCCCTTGTGTCGTGGCTGGCTTTTCGAGGAGATTGAAGCCAAAAGTTTTGGGTATCTTCGGAAAAAAACCGAAACGAGCAAAGGTTGTGTGTTCTTAAGAAGGTAAAAGGAAGTTGCTTTATCTTTTCGATAACCCTCTACAAGACAAGTGAAAACTAGATTGGATTTCACTTGATCTTATTATCAAAGTTCGACTCCCGGTCTTGTGCTTCTCTTGTCCCTCTACACGACAAGCAATGGGAATTTTATGGATTTCACGTGATCTAAATATGAAAGTTCGACTCCCGGTCTGGTCTTATCTTCCTCTCTTATTGCGTAGACGACCTCCACTCCTTGTTTTCGTTGTTGTTGCATTGTGAAAGCGACGGTTTCGGATCGATGCTTCCATTTTGCTCACTCGGTCGCGTCTCTTGCGCCGTGAGAAATCGAACTGGCTGGTTTTCGGGTTCTTTTCAGCACCAAAGGAACCAATCCCATACAAATGTCAAGTCAATTGAAAAAGAAAGGAAAAGAAGCGGTGCGTGTGTCTCGTCTGCTCGTCAAGAGGCGTCGTCACGTCGTGTTCAGGGGCTTCGTTTTTTGTTGTTGGACTGGCCTCTCCCCCCCAATCCCAAACACCAACAAACAAGCGCCTTCGTGCGGCTCATTTGCCGAAAGCCCCAGCAAGCAGCACAACAAACAAACAATCAACAAGTTGCTTTGTTCTATTCCCAGCAAGCAGCTCCCACAACATCACCACCCAGCCCAGCAAACATGCGTCCCCGTACTCAGAGCGTCGTGAACGTGCACGAGTACTTCGGCCAGGACGACGGTGAGAGCGACCAGGAGGAGGACGAGGACGACCATTGGATGCACGCGGCCATGCGCAGCAACAAGTCACTCAAGCGCTCGGCATCCTTCTCCAAGAGCAAGAAGGCCAGCGCCAAGCGTGAGCGCACGTCGACGCTCGAGAGCTGGGAAGGCACTGACATGGAGGACGACGACGAAGAGTTCGACGACGAAGAGGACGACGACGAGGACGAGGAGCTCCGCGCCGCGCGCAGGGGCCCCGAGCGCCTGCGCACGTGCAGCCACGACCGCCGCATCAGCTTTGACACGGACGTCAACGTCGTCACGATCCCCGCGCGCTCGAGCTTCGACGCCGAGTACAAGCGCCGCGTGTGGTACTCCAATGAAGAGTACTCACTCATGCGCCAACTGGCCTAAGTGAACCAGCGAGCCACGAGCCCACGCAATATCAGCAACACAACCAGCCTCAAGCACGGCAGCTGCGCGCGTCGCAGTTGGGGCCTCACTGTGTCCGCCTGGTGCTCTACCAGGTTGGACGGCCGGGATCGATCGGTAGATCCTGGACCAGCACCAGCAGTGGGTTTTGGGGACTTGTGCGGCCCGCACGCAACAACAGGCAACACCGGCAGCAAAGACGACCACTATCCGGTCAGCTGCCGGCTGTTGGTGCGGTCGCGGCCCACGTCCCCAGACAACAACTATTTAAGAGAAAGGGGAGTACACTAAGGCAGATAGAGTTTTGGACCAGTAACTTTTTTTGACAATGGAGACAGAGCACTAGCTGCTCATTCGGTCCGACCGCAAGGGCCGAACACAAGTTTTCAACAAACCTCAATCTCATCTTGTTGTTCTTTGCTTGTCGGCTTGTTTCATGGCCCAGCGCAAACGTGTGAGCAACAAATTGCATTCGCAAACATGTGAGCAGCTTCACTTTGTCTCACAGCTGCTGTTGTTTGTTGCTCACAACCCCAAGCACACCACCACCTCCAATAGCTCCTGCAACAAGAATGTTCTTGTTGTTGCACCATTACCAGATCCAACAGCACCAATAAAAGGACACAAATAATCTCCCAATTATCACTTGTTTAATTCCTACGCAATTGATTCGCCTGTCACCTCACTGGCCAGCCTCACGAGCTCTCTCCTACGACAGGTGGAAGCTGCCCTGGCCCTCGCGAATGCAGTACAAGAGCCGCTGCTTCATCACGTCGCGACTCGAGTACTCGGGCAGCTTGAGATAGTTGGTGCACGTCGACGCCGACGGGAGCACGGCGTCCGCACCGGAGAACCCGCCACCGCCACTGCCCTCGTCGCTGTCGTTGTTGCTGCTCGCCATCTCCGAGAGCTTGCGCACGACCGTGAGCTTGGGCTCGAGCTTCGCGAGGCCGCCCACGGGCAACCGGTTCGCGCCCGTGACGAAGCGCACAAAGAGTCGCTGCTCCTCGATTGACAGCTCGCACAGGATCGCGATCAGGTCCCCAATCGCCTTGCTCTCGGCCGTGAACCCGTGGTCGCACACCGTGTGCTCGCGCAGCTCGACGCCCTCGCGGTCCCACATGGTGCTGCCGCTGCTCGTGTCGCTCAGCATCTGCTCGAGCTCCTCGACGTCAAAGACGCGCAGAAAGTGCTTCTGGTGCGGACTCGAGCCGCAGATCTGCTCAAAGCCGCGCTGGAACGCCGCAACCTGCTTGGAAATCGTCGTGTCCAGCAAAAAGAGCACGTTTCGATGCACATACTCGCGCAGATTGTCCAGCGTCACGTCCACGTCCACACCCTGTGGGCGCAACTCGATCGAGCTGTCGCCCACCAACGTGAACGCGAGACACATGGACGACACTTCGTCTCGCAAAGCGTCCACGTCGTCTCCATGCTGCTGCTGTTCAGACTTGAGCGCGAGGTCGTAGAGATAGCGCAGCGAGCTGCCAATGCTCGGATCAAACTCCGACACGAATCCCAGCGACGTCACGAGCTCCACACCATCACCGGCAAGCTTTTCACCGCGCAATGCGCGCAAGAACGGTCGCGAGAACGGCAAGTTGAGCAGCCGCTCGTCCAGCAGCGCCTGCGCCATGAAGCGACCGAGGAACGTGAACCAGGAGAGCGCGTCCAGGCCCACGAGGCTCGTCGAGAACACCGACGCCGACGACGCTGCGACGATCTCCTTGGCCTTCTCTTCCTCTTCGTCCACTGCAACAACACTAGCAGCAGCTGCATCTTTGAGAAGCGGCTTTGGGAACAGACCGTGCGGCGCATCGACAGCCGGGCCACCGTCGCTGAACTGGGACGTCTCGTTCAAATAATTGAGCGACTCGACCTCGCTTTCCAGCACCTCGGGCGAGCGCGGCATGTATTCGACGAGCAGATCCACTTCGTCGCGCGCGAGCAGCGAGACGATCGTGTTCAGCGGCGTGCCTTCGCAGAGCGGTGAGACGTGCTTCGTCACTGCGCGGTAGTCGCGCTCGTACATGCGGCGTCCAGAGCGGGAGACCATGCGGTCGCCGTCCATCACGACAATGCCCGCGTCCGTGCCCGGGAAATTCACCGTGTCGCAGTGAGCACACTGCAGCACCGGGTGCCGCACAGTCGACACTTTCCGCGGATACACCTTGGCGAGATACTGCATCTCTTCGTCGCTCAGGATCCACCATTTCAGCGACGTCGCCAACAACTTCCCAGTCTCCGCTTCACTAGCGCTTTCCTCCTTCTTGTCGCCGCAGTCACACGTTGCCATGGCCGAGTGCCAATCCTGGTCATCGAGGCAGTGCGCGCACTGAGGGATCGAGGGCGCCGGGTCGGTTGGCAAGCCGTCGCTTGTCTCATCGTTGTTCACGGCATCGCCGATGCTGCTGGCAGCAGCTTTCTTCTCGTGCGTCAGCAACTGTTTGTGCACCGAGCAGTGCGCGAAACGAACGCGCGTGCATCCCGCGCAGTGGTACACGGCAATGCGGTGGTAACCGCGGACGGGGAGAGACGCCTGGCTGCTGCTGACTGGAGCTTCTTTCTTCTCCTCCGTTTTCAAAGTCGATGGCTGCTTGTTCTCGTCTCGCCACATCTGCAAGTGTCGTGACTGGATTTCCTGACAAATGAGCGTAAAAAACTCGGTCGTTGGGCCCAGCCCTGTGCCCACTTCACCCAGGAACTCAATCTCAATCACCGCCTTCTTGCCGCCGTAGATCGCGAGGAGCTTCATCGCTGACTGCAGCAAACGGGATCGCGCGACGCGCACTTTCAGTCGTGGCAGCTTGACCATTCGGGAGATATTCACCAGCGCAGCAGTGCGGGATCGATTGCCGCCATCTCGTGTGCGCCGACGGCTGTTGCCAGCTGGGCCCCTCACCGCAGTTACTGGTTCCTCCATGATAGCTCGCTTCCACACTGATCGGCACAGATACTGGATCGCACGCGCCGAGCCACACGAGATCGAGTACGTGAAATGGTACCTCGTGTCGTAGTCCAGCACAAACGCGAAGTCGTTCACGAGCCGGAAGCACCACGACGGCAACGCATTCGTCACCACTCGAACAGGTTGTTGCAGCACACGGTTGACCTGGAGACACAGGAAGTTGTTCGTGAAAACGATCTTGCTATGGTCAACGCGCTGACTGGAGAGCACGAGGTCCCGCACGAGCTTCAGCAGCGATAGAAGGTCCCAGACATTGTCCCACCACTGGCTATCAACAACTTTAGAGCTGCTGGAAGTCTGCAGCGCTGTGGGGTGAACGTCGTCAGCCGTCGCGCCAGTTTGTTCACTGGGCTCCTCGACTAAGACTTCAGCATCGCTCTTCTGCTTGCTGAGTGACGACGCCGAAAGCACACGGAACGTGATCTCGTGCGGAGAGCTGGACCAAATGCTATTCAGCTCAATGCTGCTGGAACCGGCCGCCTTACGGTTGCTCTCCGTTGAGACTCGGTCACTTCCACCGTATTTCACGATCGCTTCGAGGATGCTCATGTCTGCAGGCAGCTTCTTTCCCTTGTAGAACGCCTGGATTTTCTTTTCCTTCTCTTCATCTTCACCATCACCTTCCTTCTGCTCATTCTCTTCGTCCGCGCTGTTTCGCCCAGTGAGCTCGTCGAGGATCGACGCGCTGCTTCGTGTCCCAAAGAGCTTGTCCGCGATGAACTCCTCCATCGTCTCAATGCGCGCGAGCGGCTCCACGAGCACGACCGTGTCGTGCACGCCTTTCTTGTTCCGCTTGTACACGTGGTTCGCATCATGGTGCCCAGTGCCACTTCGTCGAATCGCGTGCTTCTTGAACCAGTTCCCGGGCGTCTGCTCTTCGTCTTGTTGTTGCTCCTGTGCTTCAGACGCGTCACTGGTAGCACTTGGTCCCACAACAGCTGCTGCTGCTACAACTGGTTCTTTGCCATCTTCTTCGTCAATCACAACGCGGACCTTGATATGCTGGGTCAACTGGTCCAGATCGTTCGACACACTGCTGCTGTGGCCACTCGTGGACTGCGAGCCTTGGTATTCAGCTGAGAACGCGTCTTTTTCAGACGCGATCGCATCTTGAACGCACCGCACCAGGCAGAACACAAACTCGTTGCCTCGCGGCTCGTCCCCAAAAAACACAGCGCTGAACGCTCGCTTGCCTTCCGCAATCGAGAGCACGCGGGTGAGTATCTTCACAAGACCGCTGCACGCAATCTCGTGCGCTGTTACCAGGTCCTCGCCTCGGAGCACGACAGTTTGCATCTTCTGCAGCATTTCGTGGATCGAGCGCTCCAGCTCAGCCTCGTTGCTCTCCGCACTGTCGGTCACCACGGTCTGCAGCTCTTCCACAACCGCTTGAAGCTGCACCACCAAGCTCGTATCTGCGCTCTCTTTGCCCAAGTACTCATCGACGAGACGAGATGACGACGCAACAACCTCGTACGTGTCCGGTTGCTTCTGAGCGCACGCAGTGTCATTCTCAGCGCTCACTTGATCAGCTCCCGCGTAAAACCGGATCGCAGTGGCCACACCATGGCGTTCAAAGAGCTCAATCACCACGTCGCGCGCACTCGCATGCGCCAAGGACACCTCGATAATCTGAAGTGCCAAGTGTACTGGCAGCAAGTCTTTCTCAGTAGGTTTCGCAGCGCGACTGGTGCCTTTCGGACGGAGCACGCGGGCGAGGAACGCAGCTAGTCGAGAAAGTTCAGCGTGCTCACGGGATGTGAACGGCTCTTCCTTCGAGTAGATAATCGAACAGCTCCGATAGATCACTCCCAGGCACTCGTACCGCAAGTCGCTTCGCGAAGTCGAGTCGTACACGCGAACGATCGACGGGAGGATCTCGTGCGCGAACGAAAGCACTTGGTCGGGGACGTTCTCCATCGTCTTGAGCTCCTCTGGGATCGGCAGCAGCACAATCACGAGCTTGAGCGTATCGCGCAGAAACTGGTTGTCGTCCATCGCCGCCTCTTTCGCTAACAGCGCCGTCACAATCGGAGGCAGCGTCACAAAGCGCAATCGCCACACGAGCTTGACGCTGTCAGTCGAGGAAGCAGCCGGCGCGACTTGACTTCCCAATGACGACGATGACAGCACGCACGACATGAACTTCAAGATGCTCGTGTACCCCGCAGAAGACAGCTGCGTCGAAGATGAAGACACTCCAGCATCCGCAGCACTTAGTTCAGCCCCACCGCTGCCGTAGGCGGCCAGGTGCCGCACCATCACGTTGCACACTTCGTCGCTTGCGATCAGCATCGAGATCTGCGAGCTCTCGGAGAATGACTTGCTCTCGCCAAGCTTACGCATCGCTTCGCAGGCGTTCTGCAGGATCTCGCTGTCAAACGACTGCAGCAAGTTCGTGATCAGCGAGAAGCCCTGACGCAGCGTGCCAGCCATCGCAACGGGAAAGTTCGTACACAGCTGACACACGATGCGCGCGGCTGAGCGCTGGATCTCGATCGGGAAGAAGTCCACGAACTGCAGCAACGCAACAAAGCCGTTCTCCTGGATCACTGCGTGTCGGTACTCGGCTGCCGCAGCTTGTGACGTGAGCGACTCTGGTTTGCACACAATGCGCTCGAGGATCTGCAGCGTCAGCTCAGCGACATCCATGTATTCGATCTCCATGAGCTTCTCGCACAGCGACGGCACGACGCCTTCTGCGATGGCCTTTGGGATTGCGTTCCCGGGGAAGAGCTCGAGGATCGACGAGAGCACGCGCGCAGCGAGCAACAGAATGTCCATCGTAGGCGAGAAGCGAATGAGCGTGACGACCGCCGGGACAAACTTGTCGACGCTAAAGCCCGACATCACGAGCACTTCCTCTGACGACAGCGACAGCGTCTCGAGCAGCTCCGACAGCCCCGACTACATTAAAATAACCGCAGTGTGAGTAAATCAAAACACAACAGCCCTTTACCAACACACATATAAAAACGATCGAGACGCACCATTTGCACGTGCGTTGGGGACTGTGCGCTGATCGCCTCGAGTGTGCGCTGGAACTGCGAGTTTCCTGATCCCTCCAAGAGCTGTGCAAACGGAAAAAGCCTGCCCATCATCTGCATATATCAACATATTCCAATTATCACATTAGCCCACGCACGCATCACGCCAATGCACTGCACCCTACAATAACGTACCGCTGCATCGTTGTTTCCATGCATTTGCCCCAGTATACCTACATTACCATTCGCACAGCACGACAGATTAGGTCATAATAATTCCGCCATTAACAAAGCAATTCAAAAATACGAACCGCGCAACGACGGCGGGATGCCATCGCCATCCGCCCCAGCGTCCTGTGAGAGCGCCTCGAGCGCCTCAAGTAGTTGCGAGGCGTTCGTTCTTGACGCAGATGCCGTCGCATTTCCTTCCCTTGCAGTTGCGCCTGCGGTACCGATATCCGCGTCGTCGTCATCGTGTCCGCGATCACCCTCACCATCGTCGCCCTCGTCGTCGCTGTGCGCGTCGAGGAAGCTCCCAGTGGCAGCGTTGCGTGCAGCGAAAATCTCCTGTGCGAACGCGTGCTGCACGTCTTCATGGTCGTGCTCGTCAAAGTCAAACGACCGGTTCAGGTCGTCACTGGCGTCACTCATCGTTGGTTGCCCTTCTGCTGTTCTTGGTCTCTCAGTGGGAGCGCGTTAGTCGGTCGATGTATAGAGGATGGATAGATAGACAGGTGGTGTTGATTGGGGATCTGAGCTGCGAGGAGAAGCGCGGCGGCGCCGTTGCGGCCTCGTCGTTCGGCTCTTCTTCTTCGACGACACTTTGCGATCTGAGAGAGACGGAAAGAACTGTGCGAGGCGAACGAGTACAGCTACAGTTTCATTAAGTACGATAGAATTAGATTAGGCACGAAAGGCTACCATCACGCTACCAGTTTTGGTGATACTGAACTGATATTGATTAATGTCAAACTGGTATCGGTTTTTGGCGATATAGTACTGGTATTCCTTTGGTGATGCAGTACAGTACCGGTCCTCAACGCCGCCCGCCAGCGCGGCCTCCCCCACGACCTCGCCCTTGACCGCCGGCCCGCCCGCCTTGTCCTTCTTGTCTAGCTATTCCGCTCTTGTGCTTCTTGTGCTTCTTGTGCTTCTTGTGCTTCTTGTGCGTGTGCGTGTGCTTTTGCTTTTGTGTGACTTTTGCTTATGTGTAAAAGCGAAGATCCTCAACCTACAACCTACAAAATGTTTCCATTTTGTAACCTACTAATGTTTCAAAATGTGTGTTCTACTTATTCCAACGGACACTGCTTGATATGACTTGACCTTTGTATTAAACCTTCGCGAACTTCCGCGCTTGAAAATACATTACGACTACAATTGTAATTTACGCATTTAGGATACAAAAATAATACAAAAAATCGGCGCCTTCGACTTGATATTTGTATAAATTTTCCACGCTCCAATAAATCAAATACCGTTTAAGAAGGTTAGAGCATGCAAAGAGCGTTTGTTTGAGCATTTGGACCGGTATTTTGGCTACTATAAAGGTTCCAAAATTCGTTACAGGATCCGAAATTCGTTAGTAATTGCATGTGCTATAAATGTGTGTACCACACTATTATATTCCTTCTTGCCCTGCGTCAGAACTCCTGCCTGGTTCATGAAATGCTCGCCCACGCAATATTTACACCAGCAACACTGTGAAGACGTGCTTTGCATTGGATAAGGACAAACACGGACGGGGACGATGTCTGGCAACTCCGTAGCTTGTTGCGATTCTTGAGGTTTAAACGGAAAAGAAAGCACGCAGAGCGTCTATTACATGCGAGTCGCACGCACACGAGTGCGTTAGCATTCGCTTTGTTTACAATCGGCTGAAGCTCGGGTTCGCGTTGATACGAGCGCGCAGGTTCTCGGCGATCTTCTCAATAAACTGTATCATAGTAACCGAATAACAACAACGGTCAGCCCACCATTTACACAACCAACAATACAGCAATCGCAATAATAATACGTACCTCAAACGTGTTGTAGTAGTTCTCGCGGGTCATCTTGTCCTCGTAGATGAGCAGCGCCAGGTCCTTGGTGATCACGCCGCTCTCGACGCTCTCGATGATGACGGCCTCGAGCTCCTCGCAGAAGAGCTTGAGCTTGTCGTTCGAGTCGAGCTTGGCGCGGTGCAGCAGGCCACGCGTCCAGGCAAAGATCGACGCGATCGAGTTCGTGCTCGTCTCACCGCCCTTCTGGTGCACGCGGTAGTGGCGCGTGACCGTACCGTGAGCAGCCTCGGCCTCGACAGTCTTGCCGTCCGGCGTGAGCAGCACCGAGGTCATGAGGCCCAGCGAGCCAAAACCCTGGGCCAGGATGTCGGACTGCACGTCGCCGTCGTAGTTCTTGGTGGCCCAAACGAAGCCGCCCTTGGACTTGAGACACTGCGCGACCATGTCGTCGATGAGACGGTGCTCGTACCAGATACCCGCGGCCTTGTACTGCGCCGCGTAGTCGCGCACGTACATCTCCTCAAAGATGTCCTTGAAGCGGCCATCGTAGCGCTTCAGGATCGTGTTCTTCGTGCTCATGTAGAGCGGCATCTTGCGGTCGAGCGCGAACTCAAAGCACGAGCGCGCAAAGCCCGTGATGGACTCAGCCGTGTTGTACATGCCCATGCAGACGCCGCCGTCCTCCTGCTTGAAGTCGTACACGCTGTACTCCTGTACGTCGCTGCCGTCCTCGGGCACGAACGAGATCTTGAACGTGCCCTTGCCGCGCGCGACAAAGTCGATCGCCTTGTACTGGTCGCCGAACGCGTGGCGGCCGATGATGATCGGTTCCTTCCAGCCCGGCACGAGCTTCGGGACATTCTTGCAGATGATCGGCTCGCGGAAGACCGTGCCGCCGAGCTCGTTGCGCAGCGTGCCGTTCGGGCTCAGCCACATCTTCTTGAGCTTGAACTCCTCCACGCGCTCCTCGTCGGGCGTGATCGTCGCGCACTTGATTCCCACGTTGTGCTTCTTGATCGCGGCCGCGGCCTGCATCGTCACCTCTGTGCATACGACAGGACCAATCGCAGCATTATGAGTACACGTACAGCCATACTAGACAGGTAATTAACTATCTCAATGAACGCACCATCGTTGGTCGCGTCGCGGTTCTCGATGCCCAGGTCGTAGTACTCGATGTCGAGGTCCAAGAACGGCAAGATAAGCTACACAACCACCACAACAGCACCATTAGCCATGAAATATATACACACACACACAGCCACATTCATTCATCACCACAGCAACACACGCACCTTTTCACGGATGTCCTGCCAGATGATGCGCGTCATCTCGTCGCCGTCGAGCTCCACGATGGGCTTGTCGACCTTGATCTTCTGGAAGCCGCTCATACTGAGAGTGAGAGAGAGGGGATGGAAGGGGTGACTGGAGATACGGACGATGTGCGCGGGAGAAGGCGAATCGCGTAATGAACACTAGACGGATGGACGGACGGACGCGATTTTCGTCGACTCGACCGTTGTCCATCCCGACGGTCGCTCGCTTGAAGCAAGCGACGTGGCAGACCCGGTTCAAAAATGGCCAAGTCGCGCGCTGATTGGTGCATTTCCATGCGCACGTTCAAGTTGACTTTTGAGAAATTTACAAATATAGACACAACATAACATAGCGGGCTTTGAAGCGGATGCTTGGGGGGGGGGGCAAGGTGGCGGGCGGTCAAGGTGCATGGCTCCGTGCGTGTGCGTGTATGTGTGCGCGCAGTGAGGGCGGGGAATGTGAGTACAGTACGCTCATAACCAGATGCCCGCTTTCTGGTCACAAGTGAATGCACATTCTCTCCTGCGCCTGCAGTGCTCCCCAGGAGCTCTTCAACTCGACGCAGCTTGTCAAGGAAGGACATGCCTGTCGGCTTTTGATATCCGATGTCATCTACGGTACGTAAGTGCTGCTTGGCGTCACTTTGTTAAACCCGTCCAAGCAGCCTGCTTTCCATTGATGTCGCACGGGCGTTCGTCCGTAGCTCGCTTGTCAAGCAGCGAAACGCGTTAAATGGTAGACGAACCACCACGTGTGACGCGTGCGTGCGACTCCCATCACAAACATGCAAACGAGCGAGTGAGCGCACCAAGCAGCCTGTGATGTGGGCGACGTGGCTGCGCTTCTATCTTGGTAGTTGCGCACACGAGTCCTTCCGAGTCCTTCCAAGATCGCGGCGGCGTTTAAAGCGCAAACCAACAAGAGCTGTGGAGGAATCCAGACGTGAATTTCGACGTGACGCAATCGATGATGACGATTTGTTGGCCAAAAGAATTCCATTTTTACAGGCGTTCGAGAATGGGGTGCGTTTCCCACACATTTGCTATTAAGATGGAGTCAACCTCTCTATTCGAAAAAACGCTGTTTGCCTGTTTAACTTGGCATTTGTATGTTTTTTTCTAGTGAGCTGTTTTGGTTATTATGGTTATTATGTGTACTGGTACATCAGGTTTACCTTTTAAAGACTGCTATCACAAATCTAAACCGTAAAGTTGTGCAAATACTAGCTGTTGATTCTGTTTTTGTATGTAACGTTAGAAAACACTTGGCACATGCTTTTCTTTTTGCCACCCAATTACAGTACTGGTACGCAATTCTCCAACAATTGACACAAGTTGTGTAAGATCTCACGAACGAGAGAGCAACTAGGGGACCCAGGCTCTGATTCTTAAAGAAGATGCTCGCGGGTTCATTCGTAAATAATGATGGATTAATTAGCTGGAGAAGGTGTGCACTCGTACACAATCTCTGGGTCTAATAGCTGTGGCGTGAGGTTCATAATTACTTCTTGCCTCCCTTCTTGCCGCCCTTCTTGTTGTCTTGGGCTGCTGGGGCTTCCTTAGCGGCTGGCGTCTGCTTCTGGGCTGGAGCTGGAGCCGCAGCCTTCTTCTCTGGCTGGGCCTTGGTGTCCTGCTTGATGTT
>JAASFY010000113.1:0-40755 GCA_023334035.1 Globisporangium okanoganense | reverse complement strand
GATGCCCCCCCCCCCCGAGTCCAATGGAGGGAATCAATCACATGATGGTGGCTTCAAGAAGGCACTTTGCTTTGTCGCATTGTCGATCGCATTTTGGGCTTCAGCAGCACCCACTCGACACAGAAGACCGGTACACAGCTCCCTTCACACGCACTTCGTTTGATCTGCTTGTCTTCCTTCTTGCGGCTCACTCCATGCTCTTACAATGTCTTGGATGGACTTGTAGACGTCTTCAGCCTTGGATCGTGGAGCTGTACCCATTCGTGGCGATCGATCGCCTTGATCCATTCGTATCACCGCCAACCACATCGGGTCTCACCGCCGAGAGCTCAGGTTCTGCGAGCACCACTGGGACATCCTGGCTGTCACGCCGAGCCACGCTAGCGCAAAGATCCATAATCCTCCATGGAACAGCGCAAACGTCACGGGCGCGTCGTTAAACGACTGGTTCTGGAAGAGCTCTGTTGCAGATCCGCTGTCGATTGCTGACCAGACGAGCGTTGGGATCGCGATGGTCACGTAAAGCGAGCAGCAGTACGAGAGCGCGAGCGTGCCTTTGAAGAACCCGATGGCTAGCAGGTCGCAGCTCAGGCTCAGCAGCGACCGCGCCGCCTGGACGAGCTCACTGCCTGGACTCTTCATTGGCGTCTTCTCAGTCTGTTGCCTCAATGGATTTGCTGTCGTGCCGGTCGTGAATTGCAGCAGAGCGCTGTCGGTCTCTACGAGCATGAGCTCCATCTCGTGGACGAACTGGACGACGCACGCGGCCACGAGCACGAGCAGAGCGAGTAGTGACACAGCCACAGCACATGCGAGCCCAAGTGCTCCACTTACGCACGCAAATATCGTGTTTGGCACAAGCGCAACGAACCATCGGAGGAGAATGGACAGCGACGTCTGATGTTCATGGTGACGAGCACGTGGCTGAGCTGGTGGCGCTTGCGAGTCGTGATGAACGAGAGGCTTGGATGGCGGTGTCTTGTCTTGTGCTTGGAGCTCTTGCTCTGGCTGCGTGTCGACGATCTTGATGGAGACGAGCGTCGCGTCCAGCACCATGACAGCGCTCATGCTGCTGCGCTTGCTGGCCGTCGTCCGTGAGCTCATCATGCTGTGCGTGTTGCTGTTGCTGCTGTGCTGCGACTTTTGTGTGTGAGCAGTGATCCAATGAGAAGGACGAAGGTGCTGGGTCCTTTCCGAGCGCCTTCTTCCTTTGGGCAGCTGACGCCTGAAGATTCCAGGCAACGCTCCCTCCCACAAATGATTTTTTTCAGATGCGGCCGTCCAAACAAAGTGCAAGATACCAAAGTTGAAGTGGGTCAGTTGAAAAAAGGGAATGGAAGACATGCTGAGTTGATTGAAAAGCCGATCGCTCGTTTAACCTCTTCACTCTAAGCCATCGGCAGCAGCCTTGACGAGAAGAGTTCGCTTGGCGAAGCGCTCACCGACCCAGCGGCTCAGCATAGCAACGCGCGTGCACAACGAGTTTACCCACCAGCGCGTGCATTCGCCTGCGCTTTCGCTAAGGCATCACATCACAATCCGTAATGATGAATGTAATTTAAAGCGCTTTATGAATGCAGACCTGTGCATTTTAGTATGCAAGTCTGAACGCAACCCAAAGCGCTTGAGCCTCGCATGGTCTTTCTGAATTCAGACACGTGTATTCTCTGTGTATATTGTTTCCAGTCGCTCAAGCGATCTCACCGCGTGTATGAGATACAAGATCTTCTTTGTCTACAGTGCCTCGAGCACCTCCTTTGCACGCTTCTCGCGGTACAACTGGAACTGCTCGTCGCCCGTGAACTGGTGCAGGCAGTCGTTCATGGCCTTGTTGTGGCCGCGGCACTTGAACACCACGAGCAGGTTGTACTCCTTGGCGCACAGCGCGAACTTCTCCGTCACGTCCTTGCACTTGGCGATCGCAATGTCATTCAGCTCCTGGCGCAGTTTCTATACACATACACATACAAACACAGCACTAATGGTTAGACTCCTAGTAATCAATGGCATGAACGTGCTCATGAGCAGCTACGTACGTGCTCAGCCTGGTTGCTCCAGCTCAGACGCGACGAGCGGAACTGCTCCTTGGCGGTCTCCTTGTCCACCGACTGCTCCATCTTCTGCCGCTGTAAGTGATGCTGAGGCTGCTTGCGAACGAATCTGCGGGCCACGTACGGCGGCTCGATGCGTGTCTTCGGCGAGTTTCTTTGTCGTCATCCCATCCACCAGGCAAAAAAGCAAAGTGGTGTAAAAATAGAGTGGTCCACCTCACATTTTCATCATTTGCCAAAACAAGGTGAGCTTTTGGTGTCGATCGACACGGCTACATTTCCAACAGCTCCACGCAACAGCAGACAGGTCGGCTGCTAGGCTTACTGCTTACAACTCGTCAGCGCCCGCGTCTCCATTGAGCAGCGGGTCCCAGACGCCAGCGTCTGTGTCAATGTACTGGTAGTACAGGCGCTTCGAGATCGCAACGGGGTTTCCACGAGGCTTGGTCGGGTAGAAATCGTGGCTGAGCTGCCACTTTATCTCAAACGACTCGCGAGCAGCAAATACCACCTTGTCGTTCATTGGGCGCCCCTCGGCGTACGACTGGCACACTTCCGTGAGCCAAATGCGCCAGCGGCTCAGGTAGTACCCCTTGCAGAGCCCGCCCCACTCTTTCCCAGCGTAGTCGTGCACCGTGTCGTTGTTCTTGTCACCCCAGCGCGTCACGAGGTTGCGCGCCTCGTACTCGTAGTAGTCCTGGACCGCAGGGTCGCCAGCCCCCAGCGCGCGTGCGTCCGCAATCCACGTACCCAGCAAGAAGTCTTCGTTCGTGGACAGAATATCGTCCATGTCCATGATCGTGTGCAGGAACTTGTCCTTCCAGGCCGACAGGTTGTCTGCGGTCATCGTCTTGTTCTCGTAGCCGTCCTTCATCTCGACGTAGAGCTTCAGCAAGTGGTCGCTCAAGTACTGGCGCGTGACATCCACGAGATCGTGGCGGTATGTGTCGACGTCCCGGAGCTCGATGGAGGCTAGCAACAGAAACTTCCACGCCTTCACAATGTCTTCAGGGTCGTACTTGATGGCCGTTGGCATGAACCCGTCGCGCACAAGCTTCCAATGCGGAATCACCATCACGATGCTCTTGGTTACGCCGCCGTACGCGCGCGTCTGGTTGTAAACGGACGTCGAGAGCACGTTCCACGCCTTTTGGGCGTGCTCGTTCTTTGAGTTGTAGCGCTGGTACGCATACGCCTTGATCCAGTCGGGGATTTTCACGACCGCCGTCTCCCACGCCATCTGCAGCGTCAGGTCGTACACGACGTAGTTCTGGTAGATGCCTTCCATTGTGAGCCCCACGCCGATCATCGTGCCGTTGCTCTTCGCGAGCGAGTCCACCGGGTCGCTGCCGAGCGTCGGCAGATCGCCTCGCATGCCCGTGGCGCCGCCAAAGTTGTGCAGAACGCAGTAGATCCAGCTCTTGCCAAAGTAGTTGTCGTCTCGGTTCCAGATCGGATCCACTTCGCTGTACAGGTCTAGAATTATCATCTTGTCGTTCGGTACGGCATCCAGGTATGCCTTCGTGAGATCCTTGGTCCAGTAGTCGCTCTGAAAGAGCCAGCCTTGCATAAGCCAGACTGCGTCTGGGTCGGCCGCGACCATGCTGTTGATGACAGCCTGTGACGAGTTCGCGAGCGCCGCTGGATCGGTCGTGGCCGGGTCCATCTCATTGAACGTGTCGCACTGGTACAGCGACGACGTGTAGTTGTACAGCCGCGTCTGCTCCTCGATGA
Organism: Globisporangium okanoganense; assembly: GCA_023334035.1. Taxonomy (NCBI): domain Eukaryota; phylum Oomycota; class Peronosporomycetes; order Pythiales; family Pythiaceae; genus Globisporangium; species Globisporangium okanoganense. The sequence continues at coordinate 36,970 of JAASFY010000113.1, read as the reverse complement.
ACTTCTTGCCAATCTCCAGGTACAGCGGGTCCACTGGATCCACGAGGTACACGCAGCAGTTCTCTTCGGGGAAGTTGTTCCAGTTCGGCGAGCGCGTGATCTTGGCGTGCGGGTAGTGGACCTTGAGCTCTTCGGGGATGTGGCCAGCGAACGCCGGCAGCGCCGGGATCATCCCAAACTCCTTCATGCGGTCCAGCGTCTTGAGTTGAAGCTCAAACTGGTCGTCGATGAACTTCTGTGGGAGCGGTCCCTTTACCCAGGAACCGCGGACATTCCCCATTCGCCCCCACGCGAGGAAACCCGAGCCGGCGAAGAACTTGTTGAGCCCCGCGTCGCTGATGTTGAACTGGCGGAACGTGTTCTGCCAGACCTTCTCTTGGCCCGTGAACGCCAGCGGCATGTTGATACCGTTGAGCGCCATCCAGTCAATGTGCTTCTCCCACTTCTCCCAGCCCCACGTCCACGACGAGTAGCTCACAGTGCAGACATTCTGGTAGTACGAGTACTTTGACGTGCGCTGGTGGCGGATAACGTGGTCCACCTTGGGGAGCTTCTTGGGCAACAGCAGCTTGTGGTTGTCCCAGTCCGTTTGCGTGTGTAGTACCTGCTTAAAATACCACTGGAGGCCATAGGCCATCGCCGTCGCAGAGTTTCCCGCGATCTCCACCTTGTCCCCCGCCGCGCCGATCTCAAACACGTCCAAACCATCCGGTGCCGCCTCCACCACGCGCAGTGCGATCTAAAGGCAACAGTAAGTTGGCCCACAGACAGCACGCACATATTGTCAGCGTACCATACACAAGGGGACCGCATCTAATAACGCATAGACGCTCTTAGCTCACCTGGTCGATATACTCGTCACCGAGACGCCGCCGGATCAGTCCCTGCGTCGCCGCGATCGGGTCGTGCTTAAGGGGCTGGATGTGCGGGCTCAGCGCCTGCACAGTCGTCATGACCACCATCAGCAGCAGCAGCAGCAGCAGCAGAGGCCGCACAGTCAGCGTCGCTCTCTTCCCCTTCGTCTCTCTCATCGTCTTTCTCTCTCTCGCAGTCGCCTTCAACTCGCTTCTCGTCCCGCGTGAGCTCTTCGCCGCAGATCCCGCACTGATTTCCAAAAGAGCGATCTTCAAGCGCAGCTTCAACACAGCATCCTAGATTCCTAGTTTTAGTACCTTAAATTAGGACCAAATGCCCTAATTTCAGCTATAAACTAGGACATAGGGGGAGAGGAGGAGTCTCACTTCGATTCGAGGCATGAGGTCCAAAGCCAAAGCGGCATCATCCTCATTCCTTTCTTCTTCGCCAGCTCCGCAGCCATGTCGACGCCCTCTTCGTCGACCCGGAAGCGCCGCTCGACGCCCGAGAAAGACGCAGCCGACCCGCCGACCAGCAGCAGCAGCCATGGCGAGCGCCGCGTGACGCGCACGCCGTCCTCCAACGCCGACAAGAGCTCCAGCGCTCCCGCGACAACGCCGTTCGCCAAGTTCATGACGCGCGTTGTCGTGGGCTTCGCCATGATCGGCGCCTTCGGGCTCATCCTCTACGGTGGCCACCTCTACGCGTGGCTCATGGTCGTGATCCTGCAGATTCTGCTCTTCCGCGAGCTCGTGAACGTGCGCTACCGCGCCGCCGCCGAGAAGAGCATCCCGTGGTTCCGCTCCGTGCAGGTACCATTGTTACATTTGAGCCATTTATTGTCTAATAGTGATGTGTCTGGGTGGTCTAACAAGCGCATGTGTATGTTGTATTGTATTATTGTAGTGGGGCTGGTTCTCGGTCGCGCTCTTCTTCAACTACGGCGACTCGTTCGGCGCGTTCATCGAGAACCGCAAGATCCGCTTCGTGCCGCCGGCCGTCGTCCACTACCTGCGCTACCACACGTGGATCTCCTTCACCATGTACGCCGTGCTCTTCGTCATGTCGGTGCTCAGTCTCAAGAAAGGTGCGTCTTTGTTTCTCTGGCTATTAAATGGTGCTCTATGGACTGCGTGGGCTCATGCGCAATATATTCATCTCCCAGGCTACTACAAGTACCAGATGGGCCAGTACACGTGGACGATCGTCACGCTCGGCCTCATTGTGTTCCAGATGAAGTACATTCTCAACAACATCTTCAACGGTGCGTCCATCCATCCATTTTCACTCAATGGCTACTTTACTGTTCCTAACTCACGGCTGGCTATCTTGAAATACTTCATTAGGCATGTTCTGGTTCGTCTTCCCCGTGTCGCTCGTCGTGTGCAACGACTGCTTTGCGTTCTTTTGCGGCAAGCTCTTTGGCCGCAAGTTCATCAAGACGCCGTTCCTGCGCCTGTCGCCTAACAAGACCTGGGAGGGCTTTATCGGCGCCTTCGTGTGCACGGTCGTGTTTGCGATCTTCGCCAGCGCCTGGCTCGCCAAGTTCCAGTGGATGATCTGTCCGCTCGAGAGTCTGCAGCTCATCCCAGACAGCCTCACGTGCGCCACGCGCGGCGTCTTTTTACCGAAGGTGTACACGGTTCCTGCGGCGATTGCCAAGTACATTGGCCGCAGCCACATCGAGTACCTGCCGATCCAGGTTCGTACTGTGGATCACTCAGTCTTCGTGTGAAGCCTCAGTAGCTCACAGTGTTCTTCTGCCTTGTAATATTGTGATTTAGATCCACTCGATCTGGTTCGCCACGTTCGCGTCCGTGATCGCACCGTTCGGCGGCTTCTACGCGTCCGCCATCAAGCGCACGTACAACCTCAAGGACTTTGACTCGGTCATCCCGGGCCACGGCGGCGTCATGGACCGCATGGACTGCCAGTTCATCACGGCACTCTTCACGTCCGTGTACTACAACACGTTCATCCGGTACGTTCTCAGATCTAGGTAGATAGACTGGGATGTTGAGGTTTTGTGTTGCTAATGAGCTCTTGGTAACTTTGTAGCTCCCCGATGCCGTCGGTCGCCATGGTCGTGAACATCGTGTCCAAGCTCTCGCTTGACGAGCAGTACGAGGTCCTGCAGCGTCTCAAGGAAATGCTCCACGCGTAGAGCTCTCTCGAGCTTTACAAATTGCATGCGGCCAGGAGAAGTGAAGGCAGCCAGGGTTTACACTGTAGAGAGAGAGAGAGAATTGCCTGCTTGGTTAGAGTTGAGAGCAAAAGAGACTGTGATTTTTGACAAAACGTAAAGAGCAGACAATGTGACAGCGCCATTCTCCATCCATTCTCCTTTCTCCATCCATTCTCCTTTAGCCGTAGTCGTGTACCGCGCAGCACGGTACACGAGTCCGCTCACGGTATGTGAGACCCATTTCGCGGAGATCGGCAGGAGCGCGATCATGGACGCCAATATGTACGACGCATATGCATATATCACTTGTGTATTAGGGTTGTTCGAAGCGATTTTTGTCCCTTTTATGCTCCCCACAATATTGTCGGACAGCATGGTTTACAAATCAAGTCAATAGTGTCCGAGAATATTGGTTAAAACCATAAATACGTTTTTCCGCGATATGTCCGCACAATATGTAAATCCTGAGGTTTTCGACACAATTACCAATAATGTACTCGCAAAATGCCCGAGCAGCACCCAAATGACTCGCTCCACCTGCGTGTGAAGAACCTCCCGGGCGTGCTCTCGTCCGAAGCAGTCGCGTCGCTACTTAGTCACTACGGTGCGGCAGACGTGAAGCTGCTGAAGGACGTGTCGGCAGTGCTGAAGGCCAAGCGCGCGCCCCAAAGCGCGATCGCCACGTTCCGCACCAGTGCGGACAGAGAGAGCGCACTCGTGCGGCTGAGCAAGCTGCAGCTCGCTGGCCACCACGTGCGCGCAGAGCTTATCGGCGATGTGTGCACAGTACCAGAGACACAGCAACATAGTGAGGAGAGCGCGTCGCGTAGTGCGAATGTGAAGCGTAAGGCGCCACCGCCGCTACCGAAAGGTCCACCGCCGCCGTTGCCGCCAGCGGAACCTGTTAGCCAGAGAGCTCCCAGCCATTCGTACTATACAGCAGCACCATTAGCACCACACCTTGGGTATGTCGTATTTGTGGCTGTTGAAGCTGTGGTTGCGATGGTTGTACTGATACTTGTATTGCGTTGCTGTGTGTGAATGTGTTTATAGACTGCACTTCGCGCCGTCGCCACTGCTCGAATACAAATACCCAAAGGCGAGCGAGGCGATCGTGAGGAACATCGCCAATGGTGAGCATGTTGCATGGTACAACCTGTGGGCCGTGAACCAAATTGCTAACTGGCCTCTTGTCTTGCTTCTGGTGACGTTAGCGCTGATTGCACTACCAAAGTTCTACACGCAGGTGCTCCACCTGATGAACAAGATGAACCTGCCGCCGCCGTTTGACGCGCGTGCGATCCCAGGAATTTTCTCAAAGGACCGCGAGGAAAAGGCGGCGGCAGCTGAGGCGCAGCGCCAGAGGCTCGTTCTCAAGCGCAAGTTCTCAGGCGCGCAGCGAAATTCAACTGCCGACTTCACAATAGAAGAAGAAGAAGAGGACGAAGAAGAAGAAGAAGAAGATACCGTGAGGCAATCGAAGCAGTCGGAAAGCAGTCAGGACGCCAAGAGGCAGCGCGTGAACGATACAAGCGCTGGTCACAATGCTACCACATCAGGCACAATTCTGCCACAACCCCAACTCCAGCAGCCTTCGCATGTCGTCTCACTGCCATGGTCCACAACGACGACGACCGTTGTGTCTGTGCACACGAGCAAAGCGAAGCGCCCTGCTCCACCGACCATTGGGATCACAAGAGCCTTTGAGAATATTGGGAAAGGATCGAACTCGAACCACGCGGTGCGTCCTGGTGTCATATCAGAGGCGGAGCTGAATCGACAGCGGCTGCCACTCGAAGGTATAGTATTGGGAGTAGTTCGATTATATTTGTGCTATTGTGTGTGATTGACTGACTGGGTGCGCTTGTGTGATCATGGCTGTTAGAGTTGAAACAGTACCCAGCGATGGCAACGTACATCCATGGCGCAGCAGCGCCATCGCGCTCATTACTCGTGCGGAATCTGGCCGAGTCAGTGGACGAACAGGACCTCGCGTTCGTCTTTGGCCACGTCCTACCACTGCACATGGAGCTCTCGTACGTTGTTGATTTATATAAAAGCCATAGATGCTGAAAACTCACTTGTGTGGTTTTGATTTGTTTATTGGATTACATTATTATGTAGCGTGCTCGAGATTAAAATCTCGCCAGCGTCCGGAACTGCAACGATTGCGTTCCCCACTGAAGCCCTTGCATCTGAAGCGCTCGACAAGATCCACGGCGTGGTTCTCGAGACACTGCCGCTCCTTGTGGTACGTGCTTTGAACATTGTTTGGCTTTACAGCCGAGACAAGAGGCTCATTTGATAATGGTTGCGTTCTGTGCGGTGACTTGTAGGGTTTTGAACCAAGTGATCAGGCCGCAGAAACTATGCCAGCGCCAGTAGCCTCACGCCCACCAACACTTTCACTCGACGAGCTGGATTCTCGCCGCCTCGAGCCGTCAGGTGCGTTGATTTGTTTCGTCGTGCTGCTAGTCGATGACTTCGTAGGGTGGAGTGCTTTGCCAATGTTTAACGCTTTCTTATGTGTTTGTTGGAGTATGCAGCGTTCGAAGACGAGAAGTTCATGAGAAACTACCAGCGGGGCGAGCCTTCCGCCACGCTCTACGTCAAGAACCTCGCCAAGGACATCGATGAGCGCGACTTGCTCGCGGTGTTTGGCGCAGTCGTGCCTGAAGACGTCAAGCTGAGGTGTGTGGTGCTAAATGTAGATGAGCTTAGTTATCAAGGAGAAAAGCTGATTCTTTTTGGTGTGTTGTTGCTGAATGCAGTGAGGTCAAGATCCGGCATTTTACAGATGGCAGAATGAAGTGCCAGGCGTTCATCGAGTACCCGAGCGTGTCTCTGGCAGCAGCAGCACTCGAGACGATCCATGGCGTCGTGCTCAAGGACAAGCCGCTCATTGTGGTAAGTTTGTGTAGCTTACGTTTGAAATTGTTATTTACTTATAAAACCAATTTCGATGTTATCTAACATTGTTGTACAACGCCTGTGACTTCAGTGCTTTCGGAAGGCCCCAGTTCCAAGTTCAGACGTAGAAGCCACATCAGTAACAATCCAAGAGCGCCCATGACCATGCGGTATGTTATCTCTATCGCGGGCTCTTATTAAATAGACAGAAGCAGCTTGTGTACGCATGAGCAGTCTCATGTTCACTTTAGGGGCCGCAGCTTGGCCTCGCTAATGCTGTTGAGCACCCACTGGTAGTTGACGATCGCGACGCTCGAGAGCGCCTTGATCTGCGGAAGCGCTCGCAGTTTCTTGGACACGTCGCGGAGCCCCACGGGGTTGATGCGGTCGCTCACGATCACGAGCTCCCGTTGCGCGTTCTCCTCTTTCGCCATCTCCTTGGCGATGTCGCACAGCGAGCGGATGCGCTTCCCGCCGCCGATGCTCAGCAGCGTGTCGAGTTCAGTCCGCGGCGGCATCGGCGGCAGAAACTCGCCCACGAGGTGGAAGCAAAAGTCTTCAAAGAGCTTCGTGCCAATGAGCGCCGGGTCCGAACCAGCGGGGCTTGTCTGCAGCTTCTCTTGGCGGCATTTGCGCGACCTTCGCACCGCGTCATCGATATTTCGGCCTTTCAAGTGCCCGTCAGCCTCGAAATCAGCTTCGCTCACGTGTCCGCCATGGGCAGCGCAGGCTAGAGTACACACAGCATACAAGGTCAGTCAGTGATGTTAATGGCTCGCACAATAACATACACAGTTGTGAATGGACAGTACCTTGAAGCCACTCTTCGCTGACGATCCACCTCCCACCAACCAGTGCTTTCAGATACTTCATGGATCGGATCTTCACCCAGCGCGTCACAGACCGTGCGTCGCTGAAAAGCTCGCGCTTCCCAGGCGTGTCTCTGGAGTGATCTGCAGTCGTGTTCGTGTCGAGCTTCTCTTTATCATCGTCATCATTGTCACTACTTTGTTGCTCACTGATGACGCACTTGACAATCAGATGCGTCACCTGATTCGTCCAGCTGCCCACGATCTCTGCGTCGAGCGTCTCCGACCACTCCTCAATCTCTCTGGCTCCCTTTTCGTCGTAGCCCGAGCAGAGGAAGACCATCTCGGACCGCTTGCGCTTCCCAGCAGCCTTACCGCTCGCCTTGGATCGCCCAGAGGCTGACAATGTTGGCGTTTTCTCCTCACTTGACGGCGTCTCCCCCGGGGCGTACTTGGTGCTCCGTCGCTGGCGTTGCTTGACGGCGCGACCGGGGGTCACGTCTGCTTCGAGCTCGTCGCTGGGTTTGTGGATGAAACAGTCGTGGATATTGCTTGCATTGCGAGCCTCGAGGAGATACTTGACGTTATACGTGCCGTCTAACAGAGATAAACACGTGGGACGAGTACATCAGTCAAGGCGTTAGAACGGAAAGCAGAGATACTAGTAAATCAAAGTTTACAGACGCACCGGCGTTGACTTTCGTGATACGAGCAGCGCCGCCGGGCTTGTAGATGCCTGACCAGGTTCTGTCAGTCACCGCCACGGACTGACCTTTGAAAAACGGCCCGTTGAGCGGATACTGCTGGCTCAGTGCAGGCGGTGGCTGTGACTCTGCTTCTGTCGTGGTCTCGATGGCTGCAGTTGCTTTCTGTTTGGGCTCGGCTTGTGCTACTGGTGGTGGTGGCGCGCTGTCTGCTGTTGGGTTGACTGCCGAAATGATCGCGGACGCCGGCGCTGACCACATTCCCTTTCGACGTGCGGGCCGCGCTGACCTCTGCGTGCTCTTCAGGTGCTCTGAGTCGTTGTCGGATGCGCTTGTGATCGATTCAGGCAGGATCTCACCAACGAGCGCGCCATTAATTGCGCTTGTGTGCTGTTGCTGGTGGGTTGATGCGCTGCCGTTTGTCGCGTTGTCCACCGCCGACGCTTTCGACGACCGCTTCACTGCCTCAGCATCGCTATGCGCGTGGCCGTTCTGCTCAGATCCCTTAATCTCTATTGCGCTTGACACTGTGCTGCGCTCTGAGCTGGTGCCATTGCTAATGCTCGGCTTGGGCTTCTCCTCTACTAGCAGCGTATCGTCCGCTCCCTGCTTGACCGCCTTGTCCTCCACCGCCACCGCGGTCTCGTTCTCCACTGGCGCGTTGAGCATCTCGGTCGCGTGCAGCAGCTGCTGGATCATCGAGTCGTAGCGCAGCTTGCGCTTCTTGGCGGGCGCCTTGCAGATCGGGCACTCTGCCTTGAGCTCGAGGGCGCGGTGGATGCACTCCTCGCAGAAGCAGTGGTTGCACGGCAGCGACGCCGGACTCGCGTACGCGCAGAGGCAGATCGCGCACTGCAGCTGCGCCACGAAGCCCTCGACCGCGGCCGCCAGGCGCTTGAGATTCGCGGCGCTCCCACTTGCCCCGCGCTCCATTATTCGGTGGTGGTTTGGGGGCTTTGGTTGGAGAAGTGCAGCCTTGCAGCAATATATCGATATACCGATATAGTTTGGGTAAAACCTACCCAAACCATTTTGTATGGGGTTTGCTGTTTGAACAAGAAAAATTGGTTTTTGATCCAGCTATACCAGATAAACAAGGGGTGGTACAAATGTTTGATTGGAATCGACACTTTCTTGATTCCAATCAAACATTTGTACCACCCCTTGTTTATCTGGTATAGCTGGATCAAAAACCAATTTTTCTTGTTCAAACAGCAAACCCCATACAAAAAATATTTTTAGAGAGGGTTTCTGGCTGTAAAGCGATACTATTTTAAACCGATATTGTTTGACTCTTGAAAAATATCGATTTACGTTCAAGTTCATGAAAAAACTGCGGGATTGGCATACAAATGTTCAGTGTAAATTTGTACGTTTTGAACAACATATATGTAGAGGTTTATTTTATGTGATAAACCCAAATATTTACCGAACGGGGTTTCTTGCAAAACACATTCTCCAACAACTTGGGTTTATCCGATTCTTGCTCACAGTCAACATGACATCTAATCGTACTTAAACTGACATGTTGCATCATCCATACCTTACCGGTGCTGTACTTTCATTCGTCAAGCGCAGCTCTCAAATGCCAACGGACTCATACACTCTCCTTGTCGTCGTCCTCGTCTTCTGTTCACCTTCGTACTGGTTGATGCTCTTCTTTTAACCGCGCTTGCTCGCTGCATTGGCGTCACCTCATCAAAAATTGCAGTTGACCATGAATTATTTTAACCTAACGTGAACTTACTTTCCTGCACGGCAACAACAATATGCAGCTCCACTCGCTACCTCTCAATTATCCAAACCTCACCTTATCAGCCACGGCTCATCTTTTGAGCCACGACCCTCTTTCCCCAATGCAGTCAGTCGTCGCTACAGAGGCAGACCGCCTACTTGGTTTTCCGTCGCTTGCGCGCCTCGAACTTCTGGTCAAACTTGCGGCGCAGGTTGTGCGGCAAGTTGTCCGCGGGCTCCCACGTGAGGTCTTCGTAGCCAACCCACTTGATCAGGTACTTGAACGTCTTGAGCTTCGTCTCCTTGTCGCGCGTGCTCTTGCGGTCGCGGATCTCCTCCACGATGAACTCGTTCTCGCGCACCGGTTGCCCATCAAACTCCTCGATCAGGTCCTTCGACACGTTGTCCGCCGGCTCCCACGTTGTCTCCTCGTACCCGACCCACTTGATCAGGTACATGTCGGGCTCACCAAACGACCGGCCCTTGCGCTTGTTCAGGATGCTCTCCACTTCGTACACATCCGGGTCCTCCGTGTCAAAGAGGTCGTTCGGCTCGTCGTCCTCGTCCGACGAGAGCACGACCTCCAAGGGCGGCAGGTTCGACGTGAGCTTCGCCTTCTTCTTGCCACTGCTGCTACTCCGCGCGATCTTCGAGGATTTCTTCTCCTCGCGCTCGGAATCACTGGACGACGACGAGCTCTCACTAGACGACGAGTCGTACTCGCTCTCACTCTCGCTCTCGCCTGCGTCTCCGCGTCGACGAACTCGCTTGGCTGTTGCTTTGCCGCTGCCATTCCTGTCCTTCCTGGGCTTGCTGTTGTCTCTGGGTTTCTTCACTGTTGCCTTTGCTTTGTCATTGCCACTCGCCTTGGCGGCTCTCTTCGCAGCGTCTTTCTTGTCGCGCTTGTCTTTCTTCCTCTGCATGTGAGCTGCCGACGAGCTCTTCGACGACGACGATGGTGGATTCGCAGACGGCGGCATCATGTCGTCGTTCATGCCGCGCGCAATGTTCGCACTCTTGCGCTTTTCCTCTCTCAGCGTCTGCTTGAGCGTGTCCATCGAGATCTCGCTCGTCAACGGCTGGTCCTCCTTGGGCATGTACGAGCGCATCCAGTCGCGGAGGATCAGGTGTTTCTTCGACTCAAACACGAGGCTCTCGAGGTTCGACACTGCCCGCATCGCGCCGAGGCTGAACTGGTCCTTCACCGTGTTGTAAAGACCGAGCGACTCGGGCAGCTCCGTGCACAGCGTCACCAGCGCGCGGTCCACGACCACGGACGATTGATCGAGACTCATGGCGCGTCTGTCTCTCTGTTTGAAGTGTACACGTCACGTGAAGCGTTCGATGCTGTGTGCGCGCCCCGCTAGCGTTCTTTTCCTGTCGTAAAGAGAGACAGAGAGCGCGCGCGTCGCCCCTCGTCGCACGAGCTCTTCGCTTTCTTGCTGTTTGATGGAAATGCAAATGGTGCTTCAGGCGGGCCATTTTTTGGCTTTTACCTGAAAACTCACAATTTGGTTCATGATATTTAGGATTTCATTATGTGAAAATCATGTTTCTCTACAAGAGCACACAATCTCAACTTCTCTCTGTACAAAAGCAGGAGCGTTGTCGTAACTTCCCCGCATTCTCATTCCCTCCTTAAGAACGAAGAGCTACGAGCGAGAAGGGGAAGAAGACACGGGCTCTCTGTGTGTATCTGTGATAACGAGAGAGGGCGACAGCAAGATATCCATATAGACTCAAGAGACATGAGCACCATCGAGAGCCTCCTGGTGGACAGCGACGACGACGACCTCGGGGACCTGGACCTGAGCGCCATCACGCTCGAGGACATCCTGCGCGAGGAGGAGCTGGCGGCCGCGACCGCAAATGGCGCCGCTGCCGCTGCTGGGGGCGTCGAGGGGAACACGCCCGACGACGACCTCTTCTTCTCCCCCGCGACCTTCACCCTCTCGATCGCGCCCGTGCCCGGCATGGAGGTCGTCAAGGCCACCGGCGCGATGGCGAACGGCGGCGGTGCTGCGAACAAGAAGCTGGATCGCGCCAAGAGTCTCACGGAGATGAATGCCGGCGGCAATGCGGCGCTCGTGACCGGCGCTGCGAATGCCGCGGGGGTGCACTTTCGAAGCCCGCTGGAGATTGCCGAGGCGCGCGAGAAGCAGCTGCTGAGCTGCGTCGGCGTGGAGCTCATCTCGCCACTGCAGGTGAAGCGCCGTCTGCGCGCGAACGCGCGAACGAAGAACGTCAACAGCAAGAAGAAAGCCGACGGGTCGTCGAAGCAGAAGGCGAAGAAGAAGATCATCGCGGTCACGTCTGCCGACGGGAACGCCGCGGACAAGAAGCAGGGGAAGTCCACGGGCGTCGTCAAAGTGCAGGCCATGGACGCGATCAGTCGCCAGCTGCGCAAGAATATTGAGTTCAAGGAGTTTGGCCCTGGATCACCGACGGTCGTGGCGATCCACTCCAAGTTCATCGCGATCGGCACGTCCAAGGGGCTCGTGATCATCTTTGATCACTTCCAAAACGTAAGGACCCGCTGCTGCTGATGTCTGGTTGCATATTCGGCAGCGGACCATTGTCGTTCTGACCATCTTGTCTGGCGTGTACTACTATTTATTGAATCCATATAGATCCGTCAAGTGCTGGGAAACACAAGCGACGCCGAGACCGACGGACCGATCACGGCCATCGACGTGTCGCCAGGCAGCGACTACCTCGTGTGCGGCTTCCAGAGCGGCCGCATCGTGCTGTGGGACATGATCAAGGGCACGTCGCTCAAGGCCGTGTCAGACGCGCACGAGAACCCGGTCGTGGGACTGCGCTTCCTCAAAGACCAGAAGGCCGTGCTGCTCTCGATCGACACCAAGTACGTCTCTATATATATGTGTGTTATACTACCTCCTGCCAATGCCTGATTAACCAATATTCTTGCTATTTTACAGCGGCATTGTCAACAAGCTCAATTTTTCCAAGATGATGGGTATGGTGTACGTGGTCGACGTGGACCCTATCTACGACGGCTCGGTGGGCAAGATCCTCTCGATCTCAGTGCTCCCACAGTCTGCGGGCAATGCGAAGATCTCGCACCTGACGGACCAGTACTGCCTCGCAGCGCTGAGCAGCGAGAAGGTCACGTTCATCATCGCGATCGAACCCGAAGTGAAGGTTCTGTACCGTTGGGCGCGTCCCGACGACATTGCGGCGGACGACCCCGTGCTCCCGTCGCTCGCGTTTGCGTGGATCTCGTTCCCTGGCAGCTCGCGCGCGCTGGCGCCCGTACTCTCGCGTGGCTGGGGCAACCACGTCCAGTTCCTCGAAGTGGTCTTTCCCGGGGGCCAAAACCACTCGCACTCGCGCCACGGCTGGCCGACGTTCGAGGAGCACGACCAGATTGAGTGCTCGAACGACATCATGGCGATCCAGTGGCTTGGCGACCAGGTGGTTGTGTACCTCAACTCGAAGGACGAGATCTGCGTCTACGACGTCATGTCCCGCCAGGAGCTTGAGATCGTGGACGTGTCATCGCTCGAGCTTGTGTTCGCCTCGTACCGTGGCAAGAACGCACGCAGCTTCTCCAACAGTTTCCGCGGCTGCGACAACATTCTGTACCTGCTGGGGCTCAAGGAGCTCCAGACGGCGCGCGTGCAGCCCTGGACGCAGCGCATCGACACGCTTGTGGACGAGGGTGAGTGGCTTGAAGCCCTCGCGCTGGCGCTCGACCACTACGAAGGGCTGAAGATCGCAGCGGCCGATCGTGCAGTGCGAGACCGGTTCCCTCCGGTGTTCTTCCGCGACAAGCAGAACGACCAGTGCCTTGTGGACATTCTGCACATGTGTCAGACGAACCAGCGCACGGGCGAGAAGGAAGATGTGTTCCGGCACGAAGAGAGCGCGGATGAGGTGCGCTGGGTCTGTGGCGAAGAGCCGTACCCTGTGGAGATCAGCAAGAAGCTGGAAGAGACGCTACAGAAGGCGCGCAGCGGCCAGGTGACCAAGAACTTTGTCCCCATCAGTGTATCCGAACGCGTTGCAGATCTCCTGATGGAATATGTGCGTCTGGCGATCGCAAACGCACCGTCGTCCGTCACGAGCGTTGGGAACAGCATCTCGGCGTTCAGTAAGAGCGGCCTGAAGCTCGATCTCGCCAAAAGCCACTACCAGATGCTTGCGGGCGTGTGCATCGAGTACTGCGCAATCGTGGGACGAACTGATTTGCTCTTTGGCGAGATCTTCAACCGTTTTAAAGAGGCGGGCAAGTCGGATGTGTTTGTGGAGCTTCTGGAGCCCTACATCCTCTCGGAGAAGCTCCGAAGCCTGTCGCCACTGGCGATGCAGGAGTTTGTGCGCCACTACAGCGCGAACAACAAACTGCCGCAGGTCGAGCAGTGCATTCTCCACCTGAACGTCGCCGAGCTGGACATGGACACGATGCTCAAGCTCTGCCACGACCACGAACTCTACTCAGCACTCATCTACATCTACAACGAAGGCCTGAACGACTACACGACGCCGATCGACGTCCTCCTGGAAGCCTGCTCCAGTGAGAAGAAGGTTGTGGCTCAGCCGTCTCCGTCGCGAGCCACTGCGAATCGCGTGGGCAGCGTGACTGGGAGCCGCATCAGCAGCCTCGCGTCCACGTTTGGTGGCACTGCGCGCGCCGGCAGCGTCAAGTCTCTGGTCCAGAAGGGCTCTTCAAGCGACGACCTCTTGTCTGCGCAGCGCCGTCGCCGCCAGTACGGATACAAGCTGCTGCTGTACATCTCGTACTCGCTCAGCGGGCGCAGCTTTCCACAGAACGAGCTCATTGCGCCGCAGAAAGTGGGCAAAGTGCGCTCGCAGATCTGCCACTACCTCTTTGAGAAGACCGTGGACGCCAACCCGCAGCTCTTCCCGCGCCTCACGACGCTCGTGGACCTCGACGCGCGCGAGTTCTTCAACATCATGGCGCGCTTCTTCGACGACGCGAACGTGGACTTTGAAGGCGAGAAGAAAGACGCCACGAGCCGCCCCACAAGTCGATATGACTCGGCCCGCAATGCTACGCTCGCCAAGTGCCCAAGCCGCCTGTCGATGGTGCTGGACTTTGCAGAGGTGATCTTTGGTAACTCGAAGGACTCGTCCAAATTCAGCTCGGTCGAGCACGGCCACTTCTTCATGTTTGAGGCCCGGCTGCTGAGTGGCGGCTCGATCGACCCACAGAATTACGCTGACGCCCGCGCAGAGGCCATCGGTGACCCGGCTGGCAAGGGCGATGGCGCGTCGATGATGGACTCGCTCATGAATTTCCTGGCGCTTGGCCCGTCGTCGCTGCTCTCGGGCAGCGCCAGCTTGGAGAACTCGGCGGCGGCCTCACAGGAGGAAGGCTTCGACAAGGCCGGACGCCAGGCGATGCTCGTGCGTCTGCTGCAGAAGCTTAACAAGGACTGCTACAACCACACGGAGCTGCTGCAGAGCGTGATCCACGAGAAGATGAACCGCGCCGCCGTCATTCTGTACAAGGAGAAGGGCGATTTCTCGCAAGCAGTCGCCTCGTACCTGGCCGACGACGATCACGAGTACCGCATGAACGCGTTCAGCTACATCCGCGTTGGTACGTTCTTCTAGCTCTTGTGTAAACCTGTGATTCCTGTAGCCTTGTGACTAACCAACTCATCTGCCTCTCTCGCTCATTAGAAACGGACAAATTGGTAGATGAAGACGTCGAAAGCGCGGACTCGGTGCAAGCGAGCCCGATCCGACACAAGGTAATCGAAGACGCGGTGCTGACGCACGCCGGCGCGCTCATGGAGGCCGACAACCACTCGTTCGTGGTACTCATCCTGGGCCAATTCCCCAACACGAACAAAAGTGTGATCCAGAAGTTCATCTCCATGGGCAAGAATGGCGCCAAGCTCGAGTTTCTCTATCTCAAGCTCATGCTCATGGGATCGGGCAACAACAAGACTGATCTCGGCGAAGAGGCCGACTTGGTTAAGGAGCTGCTCGAGCGCTCAAAGCTGCGCATTGCAGACGATCCATCGGTTCAAGAGCGCTTTGTGCGCCTCTCGTGTGAGTACGAGCCTGCAGGTGTGTTCCCGTACCTGGAGTCGCACGACAGCTACAAGGTGGATGCGTGTCTCAAGCTCTGCAAGGACTTCAGCATCACAGACGCCGAGGCGTACTTGCTCGAGCGAACGGGCGACGTCACGGGTGCACTGACGCTCATCTTGCAGAGTCTCGAGCAGAAGCTCAAGATCCTCAAGCCTGCGCTCCGTGGGTACAACGCTGCTTCCTCGGCTGCGTCCGACTCGTCGTCGTCGACCCTGGGCAGACATCAGCAAAACGACAGCATCATTGAGAGCGTCCCCGAGGGGCGCGACGCGATGCAGACGCTCGAGGTCGCGCTCGCCATGTGCCAGCGAAACTCGCTGCGCAACCGCGACGACCAGGCCGAGAAACTCTGGTTCACGCTGCTGGACAAGCTGCTGCGGATCCAGAATGCGGTCAAGCGCTCCGTGAGCTCCAAGTCGACCGCGCGCATCACCACGCGCAGTGGTGGCGGTGGCGCGCAGACGGCGTTCCAGGTCGCGCTCAACGAGCTCATCCGCATCATCCTCGAGCGCATGGCGTCGTCCGTGTCGCTCAAATCGATCCTGTTCAAGATCACAAATGAGCACGGCAAGGGCGAGTTTGGCGACTTCCGCCCGACGATCTTCGGCATGCTCGACACGTACAACTACGAGCAGAACATCTACCAGACGGCCAACGGCCTCATCAGCGTGGACCTCTTCGACCAGATCACGACGCTCAAGCGTGCCAAGTCCAAGTGCTACGCTCCGCCGTCCAACACCTGCAGCTACTGCAAGGTGCTGCTCTCCAAGCCGCCCTTTGGCATGGCGCACTCGGGCTCGGCGAGCGGCGAGAAGTGGAATCTGGTGACCTCCATGGTCATGATCATGTCGGGTCAGGCGTTCCACGAGTCGTGCGGCAAGGCGTGGCAGCAGGGCGTGGACTCGTCCTCATCGGCCGCCGCGCCGGCCACGCCGGCCAAGCCAGCGATGACGCGTCAGCAGAGTCTGCTTTCGAACACTGGCAGCGACAAGAGCGTGAACGGTACCCCAGGTGGAGGTGACGCAGGGGCGGCGGTGGACGACGAGACCGGCAGCCGTCTTCAGAAGAAGCTGCCGAGCACGCGGCGGTACCTGAACCGACTCAAGAACGCGCGCAAGAGCTCGCGGCGCCAGGTCGCGCCGCACGTGGTGCTCGAGAGTCTCATTCGCGAGGAGAACGGGCGCAACAAGTACCTCAAGAGCTCGCGGTCCGTGTTTTCGCTCAAGCCGGACCCGGAGCAGGCGCAGAAGATCAAGAAGCGCATCGGCAACCGCAAGCCTGGTGCACTGCCCGTCAACCCGATCCAGAAGGGCGGGATCTAAGAAGGTGAGATGAAAATCGCTGGTGGTCTTGAGTCTAATTAGTGTTTGTTGAACGGCCAGGAAGAGAAGAATAGGAGAAAAAGAAGACTCTGTATGAAAATGAATGGACATGAACAGGACGACGTGGTGGCGTTGGCTGATCGTATAGAGCTGACTTCGCAACGCCATGAACGACCCTCGTCTTACTTCGAGGCAGTCGTCGGGAGGCTGGAGAACGTACCTGGATCCAGAGACGACCTCCACCGAGAATTTTCCACAACAACACGCAAGAACGAACTCTGAAGAAGAAAGAAATACAAGTGGGATTCATAAACGCAAGACGAAAGAGATGCAAACACAAGGCCGACAGAAGCTGGAGAGAAGAAGTTTGGGTCTCTTGTCGCTCACGGTGGCGAGCCGTCGCACTTCTTCACCTGGTTGTCTCCATTAGCACCAGCGCCAGCACTCTTGTCCACCGCCGAAGGCTGCTGGTCCTGCTTGGCCGCCTCTGGGTCCGCTTCGCCTCCCACGAGCGTCTCACCTCCACCCTGGACCTCCACGTCAAAGCACGACGTGTAGAGAAAGTCGATAAAGTCCTTGGGACCACTGTAGTCCGTGCCTTCAGTGTAGAGTTTCCAGGCCCAAACGAACTGGTGGCGGCCAGGGGCGGTGTCCTCCGGGATCTTCAGACTGCCCACGCACGGGACGTGGTCGCCCGCGCGGTGGGACGGGTTCCCGCTGCGGTCGTTGGTTTCGCCGCAATTGAGGTCGTCGAACGAGTGCTTGGAGCCCTCAACTAGCTTGGTCTCGTCCAAGTCGGTCGTAAACGTGAGCTCGACGCCCGGAGATCCCGACGAGTAGATCCCGTACTGGGTCTTGCGCGCCCAGATGTCCTTGGCCACATGGCCGTTGGGCAAGTACGCAAAGTAGATCGTGTCGTTGGGTTTGGCCTTGAGCTCCTTGCGCCAGTCGCCCTCGTAGCCCTCGGCGTAGGTGAACTGGCAGAGCGGGATGTTTGGCTGTTGCAGGTGATCACGAGGAAGCTTGTACGTGTTCTTGGTGTTGATGTCCACATCCCCACGGCCAGCGTAGCCGCGCATGTGGCTTTCGCACACGCTGTTGCCCTTCTCGGCGCCAAATACCCACTCTCCGCTGTTCTCCAGCACAGTATTGTGGTCGTGGTCGATGCAGTCAAGCCACGTGTGCGCGCTCGTGGGCTTCAGAGTCGTAGCGGCGAGGCAGATAGCAGCAGCAGCCAACGAGAGCGAAGAGAAGCGCATCCTTGGACTTGAGCAGACGGCGAGCTTGGACTGGAGGTGGAGGTGGTATCCTGCTGGAGGGTGATTGGGGAATGATTGAGTTCCAAGTGGTCTCCTGGTGCAGCAGAGCTCCCAATCACTGTCAGGCTCACAAGAAGTAACTCAGCAGTAGGTGAGTTTTGCTTCATGAACGAGAGCAGAACGTGAGCGGAATTCAACGGACAGTGCCACATGAGACGTGGCACTTTGAACAAATGTACCCATCTGTCTCTAATGGCTTCATGATCCACTGGCTGTTCCACTTGTGAAACCAACCACCCAGGTCGGTTTTCCATCGAAACCGCTGCTGACTCTTCACGAGAAGCCGCAGCGAAGCCCAGCAGAAGCAACACAGAACGAAGGAGATCCAATGGCCAGTACACCAGCACCAGGCGCAGGTGTGGTCTACGACGTGGGCTCGTGGCGTCTGGGCGACGACGGCTCGATTTACCGCCGCGGGCGACTCAAGTACTCGAACGGCGACCTCTACGACGGCGAGTGGCTTAATGGCAAGCGCCATGGCAAAGGAACGATCAAGTTCGCGGCCAAGAACGCCGCAGGTACAATCAGCAGCGGTGGGGCTGGTGGGAGCTACGTTGGGGACTTTGCGGCCAATTTCTTCCAGGGCTTTGGGCTCCTGACGCTCGCCAAGTCGCAGCATCCGCTCACGAAGAAGTGGATCCCAGGCGAGCGCTACGAGGGCGATTTTATCCAGGGCCGCAAGCACGGCCGTGGCACTTTGAAGACTCGCGAGGGCGACTGCTACGACGGCCAGTTCACCGATGGCTACTACCACGGAAAGGGCTCGTGCGCCTATGCGAATGGCGACGTGTACGACGGCGAGTGGGTCCATGGCAAGTGGCAGGGCCATGGGGAACTCAGGCTCAGAGACGGCTCCAAGTACACTGGCGAGTTCCAGCAGGGACTCTACCACGGCTTTGGCCAGTGTCTCTATGGCGGTGGCGGCAAACTGGGCTCGTACACGGGAGACTTTGTCTATGGCAAGCGCCAGGGCAAGGGCGTGCGGGTCTTTGGCTTAGGTGGTGACGTGAACAAGAAGCGCTACGAGGGCGAGTGGGTGGACGACGAGCCCCACGGTGTGGGTGTCCTCCAGTGCGCGACGTACAAGCTCGTTGGACGCTTTGAGCGTGGCCAGGAGAGCGGCCACGGAGCCATGTCCTTCAAGAACGGCGAGTCGTACGAGGGCGACTTTGCAGGTGGACACTTTTGTGGACACGGGACGTTCGTGTACAGAGACGGCGGCGTGTACGAGGGCGCGTTCCAAGGCTCAAAGCGTCATGGCCACGGCCACCGCGTGTTTGCGAATGGCGACGAGTACACTGGCGACTGGATGGACAGCCGCATGCACGGCCAGGGACAGCTGCAAAGTGTACGCGTACTGCCGAAAGGGTGCGGCACGCAAGTGTACACTGGTGCGTTTGAAGATGGTGTCCAGACTGGTGAGGCTACGATCTCGTACACGTACATGCCGGTGGACGCGACCTCTCGCTTTGAGTGGACGGACGAGTACGAATTCCCGCTGGAGTCGAGCTTCTGGCATTGTGGACGAGGAGCGTCCACCTACGTTGGACGCGTGCTTCGAGGCGCATTCCATGGCCAGGGCGAGCTCAAGTCCCCCGATGGGAAGCTCTGGCGGGGCCAGTGGGCCAATGGCAAGCTCAATGGCGTTGGCGAACGTGTCTACTTCCCACTGCAAGTTGCTGCGGTCCTCGAGCGAGAGCGTGAGCGCAGCAATAACCACAAGAGTGACCAGCGGATCTCTCCAGGCACCAAGTTGTATCGGATCTTGAGATACGAGGGCGAGTTTGTCGAGAACGTGCGGCATGGAGAAGGTCAGCTACTGTACGAGAATGGCGATCGTATCACTGGCCAATTTGTTCAGGGCTTTGCAGATGGCGTCGTCAAGTATCGCTTTGCGGGAAGTGGGAAGGACCGGTTCGCTGAGCTTAACCACGGACAGCGCCTTCGGTGGCTTAGTCAAGAGGAAGAAGACGAACGTAGAGAGCACGAAGAGACCCAGGCGAGCCAAGAGGCCCAGCAGAATTCCGTTATTCGAGCCTTAATTGCATAGAAGCTGGTAAAATAAATCTATAGCTCTTCGTGTCCCATTGCCGACCGGGTGTCACTAGAATTCTCCTCAGATAAGGAGCGCTCAAACAGGCGCTGCACGCGCTCGATCTCCCTCTCGACGAGCAACTTATCACGCTCGTCGCAGGCCGCGGGCGACGTGAACACGAGCGAGTAGATGCACATCTCGCTCTCGTCGATGGACAGAATGCGGTTCGTGACACCGCACGAGATGTCCACGTGGACAATGCGGTGCTGGTCGTTCGCGCACTTGTGTCCAAAGTCGTACTTCTGCAGGCGGTGGCTCGCGTCGTCCGCCTTCTTAGCAGAAGCAGTCGAAGGCGTCCACTGGTCCCAGAGACCCAGCAGGATCGGCTGTGGCGCTGCTGGTAATTGCTGGCCCGCTAGCTCGCCTCCCTTCTTGGCCTGGCGCTCAGCGATTGTCCACTCTGGGTACCCAGGCTCACTCTGCGTGACGTTCTGGAATGGACAGAACGAGAAGACGTACTCTCTCGGGATGACATTCACAGTACCGCCCTTGAGCTCCTTCTCGTTTACGACATAGTCAAAGCACTGACCCACGAGTGCCGCGAACGGCACCTTCCACTCTCTGTCTTCAAACGTGCTCTGCTCCACCAATTTGCGCTGCACGAAGAGCTGGTACTGCCAGCTCTGCAGCTGGTAATACATGGTCTCGAGCTGCTGTCGTTCCTGTGGGGACGGCTGTACGCCTGCGTCCTGGAGCTTTTGCTGCTTGAAGTTGAACGCGCGCTGCACTGCGCTTGCGATCACCATCGACTCATCCAGCGTCGCTTGCAGGCTCTCGAGCTTGGCATCATACAGAGAATTGTAGCTGTCGCGCAGTTGCAAGCCCGAGTGAACAGCCTCCAAGCGCTGCTCCAGGGCTTTGACGATCTGGTTGTGACGCTCGACGCACGTGTTTGGGCAGTTGCTGGACGGTAGAGAGGCCTCGTCGCTCCCATCGCAGCAGTCGCATACACCGTCACCAACGAATGCAGACGCGAACTTTTGACCACCACTGCGGCACTGGAACGTGAGCAGATCCGCCTGGAGAACATGCGAGCAAGCGGCCGTGAGCGGCTCGTCGCTCCCATCGTCGCAGTCGCAGTAGTCGTCGTTCAGGAATGGCGGTGGGAGCGCCTTCGCACATCTGGCAGTTGTAGAAGCAGCATCAGGCGCTTGCTGTTGTGCTGCGAGCGACAGAATCGCAGCGTCGCTCATGAAGTCCCAGTCATCATCTTCCTCGTCGTCATCATCATGGTCGTCTGCCTTTACGTGGCCCTCGCGCGGCCGGTCCTGCGTTTCTGCGGCCGTTGGGTTGACGGACCGGTACCCACGAGGCTGCGCCCTCACTCCCACACAGCAGATCACGACGAGACAGAGCGTGATGAGCGTCACAAGCAGCACACTGCGCGACGCGCTGCGGCGCCACGTAGCCCCATGTGCACACGTCATTTCGCGATTTTTGGTAACCCTCACAATTTGACACGCAAATAAAAGCTTTTATCGTCCAATCAAAGGAGACGAAAAATGTGAGTTTTATCCAATCACATACATGGACGACCTGATCAGAATCTGACTCAAGCCATCACACACCCATACACCCAAAAACACTCCAAAAACACAGGTGTGCGCGAGAACTCGTCATCCTCCAACGAGGACGACGCCGGCCACACCGCGTCGCCGACGTGCTGCGCGATGGGCTCAATACGACCCCGTTCGAGTACACTGTCGCGCACAAAACCTCGGCGGGCGTATTGATCCTGGGCGAGTTCTCGGGCAGTAGTCGGCTGCTGAGCGGCGCGATCACTGTGTACCCCTGGCAGCTCGATAAGGCCTGTGCGACGCCCAAGGAGCGCGAACAATGACGTGACTGTAAGTTCCAGCTTGTATCAGCGGATCCACCAAGCTGAAGCGATGGTGCGTTGGTATAGCGATTTGTGTCGATTCGTACGATGAATTCGATCGCGATCGTGCTCTCGATTCCTGCAAACACGCACAATATCTTTAGCTCCATGAGGCTTTGCTTGCTCTTCGTTTGCTTGATAGGAAATTGGCCACTGAGAGCACAAGTTATATAATCTTTCTCTAATGTCCATTGTCCTCAAAGTACTGGTGGGAGAATGGGAGGTCAAACTGTCAACAGAGAGAGGAAACTCTGACAACTTGGAGCTGCGTATTGAGTCAGTGAGTTTGGGCCGCCAAGCCACTAAGTAGAAGACGCACGAGTCGTAAGTCACGCGGGTTTTCAGGTTTCGTAAGGTAAACCAGGTTGGCGTGAGAAGTGAAACGGAATTTGATTATAAATGAAGGCAAGCGTTCGTTCATCCACAAGTTCCACATGCATAAGGTCGAATCCGACACAGTTGAGCGTCGTAGCGCACGCGCCACGTCCACCTGTGGACTTCGCGCTCTCGAAATTTCGTAGAATCGCTCGACATTTTCAAAATTCACGGCCGTTTGTCCGGACCTCCATCGTCTCCTGACTTCACGGCGTCCGCCAGCTTCAGTCACTTCATTGATCTTTGGATGAATGGTAGACAGAGACCTCCGTCACCAGCGTCGTCGCCAGTTAATGAGCGTGCAAGAGCCGCTCGGATCGCTTTAAACGCTTTTCCGGGTTGCGAAATGGTCGCAGTCGCGATGGTGGACTACTAAGTGCTCGCTCCACCGACCCAGAAGAACTGTCACACGTCCTTCAAATTCGTGAGAAGCCCCATGACTGGTGGTTTGACGAGCAGGTCCAGCGCCATCAACTACGACAGCGTCTGTGCCGCAGAGTCATCGTTCACGTCTCGCTTGACGTTGATCAGAATCTGTGCTCGCGGCAAGAGATCTAGCCCACACGCGCGGGTCTGGACGACGGAGTCCAGAATGAGCAGGTCCGTGCCTCCAACAAGGTCAATGTTGCGTCCAGGGACTTGAACGCTCAAGAGGTCAGTGTGTTGCGCCACGTCACAAACGCACAGCTGCTGCTCTGCGAGAAGCTCCACGCCAATGTGCGCTTCAATGTACTTGCGGTAGCGCTCTCGCAGCTACTCGTCCGTCACGGTCGCTCCTTCATTCCCGGCTTGATCCCAGCAGGTGAATTGGTTGACGGGGGTCAGGCTGTCTGCAGGGGCCACACTGGTGTTTAAAGTTCGACTGCTGTAGTTTTCAGAATCACGAGAAACAAGGATACCTACTGAACGAGCGTTAGGTTTTCACTTCTAGAATTCATATCAGCATGGACGTACCACTTGCACATTTGCTCTTCAAGCTGTTCGCACAGCTCGTAGCCTTTCGCTTCCTCAATGTGCCTTCAATATCGTCAGCCACACGCTCAGGAAGCGCTACAAGAACGTGAACTTCGTCTCTTTCCAGCTCTGTGTACTCTTCAGCTCCAAAGCCCTCGACTCTGCTCAACCGGCGAGTAGGTGCCAGTTTCTGAAAAGTCGCTGGCAGCTCCCCACACGTCAGTTCCTTGGCGCTATCCACTTTCAGCCATGCGCCGTCCTTCTTCGCCAGGTACAGTTGGAGCTCAAGTGCAGCGCATGTAACGATGGGCTCGCACCTGCATTTGATCGCCTTTTTTAGTTCATCGATGTAGCGATTCACGTCGACGCGCACGATGAATTCGCTCGCGGGTTTCACTCCTACGAGCACACACCATATCTCTAACTCTATGGGGCTTTGCTTGCTCTTCGTTTGTTTGATAGGAATTTGGCCACTGAGAGCAGGAAAAACTTCTTGATATCGAGTTTTTTTTCTGAAGTCCATTGCCCTCGAATGCATGCGAGGTCTCTGCTGCCATCAAATCAATTTCAGAGAGGGCCTCGAGACGGCATTTGACTACGATTTGGTTTGAATTCCACAAGTCCAGTCGATGCACTTCAACCAGCACATAACAGCAGCAGCAGTGGCGAGAAAGGAAGCAAAAAAAAAACAGAGACATGGTTGTATTTGGAGGATTTAGGAAATATTCGCCGGCTTGAAGACGTTGAAGCCGTCGCTGGCCGTGCTCACGAGCACGCCGGGGCACTGGCTGTGGAAGTGGAGCTCCTTGATATCTGACTGGCCCTGGTGGATGAAGAGCAGCTGCGGCGGCAGGTCGAGCTTCGGGTTCTCCGGGTCCGCCTCCGTGCCAGCCACCTCCGCGTCGTCCTCTTCGACCGACATGTCCCAGACCGAGATCTGGTTGTCGGCGCCCGCGACCGCGAGCACGGACTCGTCGGTCGGGTGCCACTCGAGCGACGTGATCGGCGCCGTGTGGTACCGGAAGTGCGCCACGGGGCTCTCGGCCTTGAAGTTGCGCAGATCCCAGATCTTGAACGACCCGTCGTCCGAGCCGGACGCCAGCAGGTACGCTACGTTGCGGTTCCACGCGATCACGTTCACGTCGTCGTCGTGGGCCATCACGTCGATCATGCTGCCGGCCTTTCGCCGCGTGTCCCAGATGCGCACCGTGCGGTCGGCCGAGCAGGACGCGAACACGCTCGCCTCGGTCGGACTCCACTGCAAATCCTCCACGGACGCCTTGTGGCCCGTGAATGGGACCTTGTCCACGCTCCACGCGCTCTCCGTGTTGCTCCAGGCGTAGATGAATTTGCTGCAGTCGCCCGTCACGAGCTTACCGGCCTGTACGGGCGACCAGTCCATGGCGAAACCCTCGTCGGCGTGGCCGTGGAACGTGTACAGTGGCGCCTGCTTGGCCGGCAGTGGGGCCGTGGCCTTGCCGTCGAGCGACTCGAGCTGCTTGGCGATGTCCCACAGATGCACTTTCTTCGTGTCGGACCACGTCGCGACGATGTTGGACGCCTGTGGCATGCTGCGGATACGGTTCACGCCGCCCTTGTGCGCGATCGCGCGGTTCTCGAGCACCGGGTCGCCGTCCACGCGGTCGTCGTCGTCCGAGTCGCCGTCCGAGTCCTCGTCGTCGGAGTCCTCGTTGTGCTTGGTCTTGTGCAGCTCCGACATCTTCATGATCGTGATTTGGTTCTCGTCCGCGTTCGCGGCTTGCGAGCCAGCGACCACGTACACCGACATTGGGAACTAATGGACATTGATACACACGTCAATACAATGCACACTGATGTCGCCATCACATATGCAATCACACGATAAACGTACCCGCGTGCGCACGGCGCCGAGGTTGTCGCGCACAATATCGAAGCTCAGCGATGGCCACTCGGCAGTCATGGCGTAGTACATGTCGTAGGCGCTGCTGTCGTAGTCGAGCACTTCGTCGTCGGCGAGCTTGTCGACGCCGGGCATGAACACGCGCTTGACCTGCTTCTGCTCCTCCTCGTCGCCCTCCATGTCCTCGTCGTCGCCGTCGCGCTCGCCATCGATGATCTCTTCGTCGTCGTCGTCGTCGTCGCTCTCGACCATCTCCTCGTCCTCCATGTCGTCGCCGAAGGGGTCCTCGAACACGAGGTTCTCGTGCTCATCGCCGCCCTTGGCCTTCTCCTCGCTCGCAAAGTTGCTGCGGCGCTTGGAGCTGCTGCCAAAGTCGTCCGCACCGCGCTTCTTGTGGCTCATCGTGACTGCAACAGGAAATGGATGGGTGGTCGGATCGAGTAGATAATGATAATGCGCCAAAGTGGCTGGCCACGAAGGACTTCACGAAGTCGCGTGTCATGTGTTACCGTGGCCGCGATTTCTTTGCGGCCAGCCAACAATAGAATGATTTTGTCCAAT
Source organism: Globisporangium okanoganense (assembly GCA_023334035.1). Classification (NCBI taxonomy): domain Eukaryota; phylum Oomycota; class Peronosporomycetes; order Pythiales; family Pythiaceae; genus Globisporangium; species Globisporangium okanoganense. The sequence goes on along the minus strand of JAASFY010000113.1, from coordinate 11,296 downwards.
CACACATCGCAAATTAGTATATTATTATGTCGAGTAAAGCAGTATCTACCCTTGAATGGTGTGGACCACCTCATATAAAGGAGGAGCTTGTTGTAAATGAAGTGGACTACCTTATAAATGCCTGTTTTTGGTGGTGACCACTTTGATTTTGCAAAAAGTGAACAAACGTGAACGGAAAATGCTCAGAAGAGCGACGCTCAAGCCGCATGGGCCGCGCAGGGTGCTCACCGTTGCGACGCGATCGCTGAGCAGCACCACTCAGCAGCAACGCACACCTCCAGCCCGTATTAATGACGATATGCACTTACGAGAGGTGGTCAGGTACGCAATAGCACACCTAACTGAGCTCTCAACGAAACTGGCAAGCAAACGTGCGGTGGACAATCGATCTCTTCAGGAAACTCGACTACGACAACTACGTCTGCGGTTTACTGCTACCGCAGGAAGTGCGCTCTGCGTACTTTGCCATCGTGAGTTCTACAGTGTGGCGATGTCGTGAATGTTGGTCTCGTTGTGGTTCTGACGCGCATGAATGCTGCTTGGGTTATCATTCAGCGCGCGGTGAACTCGGAGATCGCGACGATCAAGGACACGATCCGCAGCAACCAGGTGACGGGCAAGATCCGCATGCAGTGGTGGCGCGAGAAGATCTACGACCTGTACGAGCCGCTGTCGTCTACGCGAGCGCCTCAGGAGACGTTCCTGCTGCGTGGGCTTGAGAAGGCCATTCACGACCACGACCTCACGCGACGATGGTTCGAGCGGCTTCTCGATGCACGGGTTCGATTCGAACACATGATTATACTAGGTGGCAGCATCACTATTGTCGTACTTATGAACATGATGTGGGTACACAGGACCACGACCTGGACACGGACCAGCCGCGCGAGCTCGTGGACCTCGAAGTGTACGCTGAGAAGACCGCTTCGTCGCTCCTGTACCTCACGCTCGAGTGTCTCGGCGTGCGCGACAACGCCGCCGACCGTGCTGCCAGCCACGCGGGCGTGGCGATCGGACTCACGACGCTCCTTCGCGGAACTCCGTACCACAGCGCTGTGCAGCAGATCTATTTACCGGAAGAGCTTATGTTGAAGCACAACCTGACGCTGGACGACCACTTCGAGGCGGCGCAGGACCCGACCAAGGGTGCCAAGCTCGCGCCCGTGGTCTTCGATGTCGCGTGTCGCGCTATGGACCACCTCCGCGAGGCCCGCGCACTGCAGCAGGAGCTGCCGAAGAGCTCCCGAGCCGCGTTTCTCCCCGTCGTCGCGACGTCGCTGTACCTGGAGAAACTGGAGAAACTGAACTTCAACGCGTACGACCCGACGCTCTTCCAGCGCAGTGCGCTCCAGTTCCACTTGGAGGTCCTCAAGCACTACTTCCTGCGAAAGTATTGAGCACCAAAGCCTTGAACCCCAGCAGAGCAGAGCAATCACGATAGAGACACACACCAAATTAAAAAAAAACTAACCTCCCCATTGTATTTCCAGTTGCGAAGTCGCCCGTCACCCAACACGCGACCGGCAGTTCTTACTTCCTTTGTTTCCTTGAGCTGAGTGAACCTCATCTTGTGCTGTTGCTCCTGTGCTGGCGTCATGAATTGATATACGCGACTGGTCCATGCGGAAGGGCAAGCTGCTGACCTCACATCCGCTCGCGTCAACGTCTGTTGCTCACTTCCGCTGCTTCTTGCTGTAGCTGGACGCGTCGACACTGCCGCTTCCCTGCTGCTGCTGCTGTGACGACGATCCGCCGCTGGTGCTCGCACTGCCGTCCGACGGATTGTTGCTCGGACGCCGCTTCGCATCTAACGCTGCCAGTTGGCCCTGCAGCTGGTCTTTTTTCAATTTCACGCGGTTTTCAAACTCAAAGCCGCTCTTAAAGTAATCCAGACGCGACGGCGCCGATATGTGCAGCAGCTCCTCTTCAATCGCACATGCCTATAGCAAACAATAGACCACACCATGAATGGTAATGTGTTAGCTCACGTCAAGGATCGCATTACACACATGACGAACCCGACCTACCACTTGTAATAGATCTTCGTAGGTGGAACACCGACTCGTGTACGCATCGCGGATCTTGGATCGCACGGCTTGTCGCTCCTCGATCGTCAGGTACATCCGCCAGTCCTGCATGCTGTTCGGTGACTGCGAGACGCTGCGCGTGGTGGGTGGCGCCATCACGCTCGGTCCGCCAGGGTTCATCGACGACGACGTCGGGCCACGGAACGAGTTCTGCGACGACACGGGCCGGTTGAGCACGCCCGAGGACGTCACGGCGCGCAGCATCTGCGGCGGATTTGTGTTGGGCGTCGCGTGCAGCACGGACGGGATCGAGTTCATGCCGACTCCCAGGTGGGAGACCATGGGTCCACCGTGGCCGCCATGGCCTCCTCCGTGTCCACCGTGGCTTCCATGGCTCATGCCCGGGTGGCCGCCGCTGTGGCCGTGGCCCGAGACGCTGCCGGATGCGCCGCCGCTGAGCGTGCGCTTGAGCGACGGGATGGACGCCGCGGCCTGCACGCCGCCGTTGGCGCTGTCCTTCATGGCGCCAATGTTCATCCTGCCTGCTTCCTCTTCTGGTATATGCGTCTCGTAGGAAGAACGGAGCTGAGCTGCTGGGGGGATGCCACGACCGTGTGCTTCTTCTTCTTCCTGCGGCGCTTCTTCCGTTTTTCTTTCTTTTAGATTTTTGTTTTGTTTTGCTTGGAAGAGGGGAAAGTGACCAAGTTTGATTTAAAGAAAAACCTCAATTGTTTTTATCAAGCTCAGCTGTGAGGTTTTTTAAATACTGGATCTGTATATGCATGTCCTATACAAGCATAGGATTTAGTGCAGCAAGTGAAAAAAAGGAGGCGCGTGCGTGTCCTGTCTCAACATCTGAACAGGACTGCAGCAAAACCTGTCCAGAGAGAGACGAGAAAGATGATACACACAGCAGTGCTGAGCCGAGGGTCTATCCGTGTGTCAATCATCAGTCAGTATTAATAGTAGTCAAACATTCTGTCAGTGTTTGTCTACCTCCAAAGCAAAAGGGTGCGAGCTAATCCTGAGTAACGGACATATGGTATTTGAGTAAAGTGAAAAAGTATGAAAGCTGAGTAATAGCTGATATTTAGGCGACATTTGAGGAGAGGAAACATGCTTCTTGGATGAGTTATTAGTTTCTCGCACTCCCGACGCATTCGTGTCTCCGTGCTCGGGAAAAATAAATTAAGATCTGGTTCGTATTGCGTACTTCGTGCAGTAAACCTCAGTCGTTGGCTCGCCTACGTAGATCACGCCCCTCCCCCCCCCCCTCGCCCTCTGTCGCTTCGCTCGGGTGTGCCGCTTCGCTGGGCTGCCCACCTCGTATCTGCTTCGGCTACGCTCCCTCAGTTTCTGCGCTCATTGTATTTTATGTCCCCTCTCTGTTTCTTCTCTATCAATTTCGCATATTGCCCTTACTCAATACACATCCAAACATGTAGTCATCCTTTTCAGATCGTAAACTCACAGTTCATCTTCTTTCTACTCAGAATTAAGCTCCACTCAAAGCAAAACACGTAAAAAAAACGCCTGCTAGTGCCTGCCTTTGCATAACCCTCCACTTGCATAAATTGGTGAATTGGTTTGCACGAACAAGAGACAGGGACAATTCAATTTCGCTGCCCAGTGTAAAATCGAATTGTCTCGGTGCCCAGTGGGCACGGTAAAGAGATGACGGCAAAAAATGCGTGGTTCGCTTGATCACCTTCCTGCTGCTGGCTCATTCACTTGTGGATGGCGTCGTGCGGCCATACGACAGGGAGAAACGCGTCGCAGAACTCGTCGAAGCGCAGGTTGAGCTGCGTCTCCAGGCGCCGCACGTCCATTGCTGCTGCTGGTGCTGAAGACTCCAGCTCTCCTGGCGCAATCGGTCGTCGCTCCGTCGTCTCGCGCTGCGTGGCCGCTGCGAATTCGCGCTGCAGATCCATCGCCCGCTGATCGTTGGCACTCGGGAAGTGCTGCTTCCGTGTCTTTACCTTGCATGTGCTGTTGCTCTGCTTGATTGGTTGTTTTTCCTTGGCGGCAGCTCGCTGCTCGCGTTGACGCTGGCTGCGCAGTTGCTGTTGCTGGCGTTGCCGCGCCTGGAGCGAATTGCGGAAGCGACCACGCCACTCGTCACTCAGCACATAGCCGTAGACGAACTCTCCGTCGTCGTCGCCTTCACTGCTGCTGCTGACTTCACTGTCGCTATCGTGAGATGCGCTTTCGGAGGTCTCTTCGTGTCCAGGAGCGGCATCAGCCGAGGAGCTCTCTGGTGGTGGAAATGGTGACACATGAGGAGCTCCATACTGACTGGCGCCACTGTAATTAGAAGGATATACTGGTGGTGGTGGGAATGGGAGCGTGGTGATACTCGGACTGAGCCATTTTGTCTGCGGGGTCTGGAAGATGTGCGGCCACGCCTCGGGGAACGGGAACGGCGGCGGAATGTACGCAAAGCTCATGCTGGTGTTGTGCCTGAAAATGGAGCCAAACGCAGGATTTGGCTCCTAGTATCCATTTTGACAGGTTTCCGTTCCGCATCGTTTTTCAAAGGGTATTTATATGTACAGTAAATTGCTGGGTCAATTTTGACTGGCCGGAGTGAATCGTACTGTAATAAACCGGAATAGAGCGCCCTGTTGGCTCATTGCCATTGGTCGCATTTCATAAGCGCAACACAAGAGATCACCAACAAGATGCCTCCACAGAAGCGTGGACGTGCCGAGAAGAGCAAGAGCGAGGCTGCGTCCAGCGGGCCAGACGCCGCAGTTCAACAGCAACAGCATGTGGACGGCGACGAGGTCGAGATGATGGACGAGGACTCGAGCTCCGATGAGAGCGACAGCGACGACGACCTCACGTTCGCCGAGAAGGCGAGCGATGACGACGAGAGCGATGACGACGACGACGACGAAGACATGGAGGACGCGTCATCGGCCAAGGGCGAGGGCCGCAACGTGAACGTCGAGTTTGTGTTCTCGGACCCGCGCGAGTCGCACTTCCACAGCGTCAAGCAGTTTCTAATCACGTACCTGCCGCCGACGCAGCCGTTCAACGTCTCGGGGCTCGCCGACGCGATCGTGAACCAGGTGACGACCGGCACGATGGTGTGCGTGGACGGCGAGGACGACGTCTACGGCTTCATCACGGCGCTCAGTCTCAGTCGCTACGCGTCCGAGAGCAGCGTGCAGCAGATCCTGCAGTACGTGACGAAGAAGTGTCCGGCTGACGACCTCGCGCGCTTCCAGGCGATCCTCAAGTCCAAGGCCGTGGGGCTGCTCATCAACGAGCGCATGGTGAACCTGCCGTACCAGCTCGTGCCAGCGATCCACTCGGCGCTTCACGAGGACATTGAGTGGGCGATCGAGAACGAGGAGACCGAGGAGCTCCGCAACAGCGCAAAGTTCGACTACTTCCTCGTGCTCTCGTCCTGCTCGGTGGAGAAGAGCGGCACGGCCAACGGCAAGGGTAAAGGCAAGAAGGCCAAGACCCAGTACGAGCAGACCGCCAAGTTCTTCCACAACTTTGAGGACGAGTTCCTGGAGCAGGAGGCCGACGTGGCCTTCTCCTTCGAGACACCCAAGGGTGACCGCGACACGGTCGACCAGACCAACAAGGAGACCGTCGTGATGCTCATCCAGCGCGCCAAGCACAAGGCTGCGCTCACCAACATCTCGGCGATGATCAACATGTAATTAGACGCGTTTATTTAGAAAAACAACGGTTGGCTGGTAATGCTCAGTGGTGGCGCTCCATCCAGTCTTTCGCTAAGCCAATGCTATTCCTCAGATGCCGCAGCTCCTGCTCCTCTTCCGGGCGCAAGAACCTGCTGTTCAGTGGTGTTGTTGCAGCTTTCTGTTGTTTCTTCTGAGCTCTCTCGACAGATTCTTGTGTCGTGTTCGCTGTTGTCATCCAGTCGTTCTCATTCGCCTTCGCCTCGAGAGAGATGCCTCGGCGCCAGTACGACCGGTTCTTGCGCAGCGGCGACAGAGGCGTGGGTTTCCAAGCTGAGGCTCGTGACGTTGGCGACAACTCGTTTGCTGGGTGTTGGCTACTTGAGTTCCCAGTCGCCCGCTCAGGTTGTCGAGTGGACGAGCTCTTCCTGAGCCCACCACCCTTGAGCTCACTGGTGATGCGCTCGACCGAGTCCTGCGAGAACGACGCGAGCTTGGCCTCCAGTGCCCGCAGCTTGGCTTTCTGCTTCTCCACGGGCGACAGCTCCGAATCGGCCTCGTCTCCACCAGCATCATCATAGCGGCCCTGGCTGGGCTTTCGCTGCGTGCTGGACAGTTTGCGTCCGAAATTCAGCGACAGGCTACGGAAATCGTCAAAGCGATGGCTTTGGTTTCCAGGCCAATAGGCGTCACCAGGGTGATTCGATCCACTCAGTCTTTGCGTTTGGCTGGAGGCAGCCGCGAGACTCGCATTGCTGATACCCACCAGTGAAGATGGTGGCAACAGAGCAGCCTGCGTCTTCTCGTGAAGCTTTTTGGCAGCTGCGAGGATCGTGGCTTCTGCGTTCGTTCGCTGCTGCTGGATCGCTCTTTGCATCTCGCGCTGGATGTCCGCCACTTTGTCCTCGTACTGCTGCTCAAAGACCTCGAGGCGTAGCCCAAAGTCCTATAGTTATCATGAGGGCATATGAATGGTCAGACAGTGCTAGCAAAGAGCTTTTGGAGTTAAATTGTGTGTACCTCTTGTATCTGCTTGACGTGGCTCTGGAGACTTCGCTCCTCCTGTCTCTTGAGGAACTGGAGCTCCTCGATCGCCTGGTCCAGCATTGCATGTAACTGGCTGGCCGTCGACTTGCGCTGTGTCATCATGCACTTGACCTGCTCACATAGCGAGTGAACGTGGTTGTCGATCGACAGCTGCGACGTCTGCTTGTCATTGTCCTCGTCCGTTGAGCTGTCCAGCAGATCATCATTCTCGTATTTCTCGTCCTTTGCTGCTTCGTGACGTCCGCTGATGACGCTGCTACCGCGTCTGCTTTGAAGACGACCAGGCGATTTAAATGCACGAGAGCGAGCAGCTAGTGATGGTGCGTTGTTGTGGCGGTGACTCTGTGGGGATCTAGACGTCCGCCCGCTTGGCTGGCTCAGGAAGATGCGCCGCAGCCGCTCGAGCTTGTTCGCAGGCCGCTCTGGAGCAGCGCAGTCGTCACTGGAGCTGCTGCCACTATCACTGGAGCTACTGCTGCTACTTTCACTGGGGCTGCTGCTGTTGCTGCTACCAGGGCGGCGAGATCTGCTGCGAACGCGGTGTGTGCGGTGCATGATGGCCGTGTCGTAATTGCCCCCAGCTCGTTTGCTTGCTTGCTCACGCCCTTTCAGGACAAATTGAAAATTAAAACTTAAATCCTAAATATTCAAGAATTTAATGTTGGAATAATGTTGGAACTTCTAACATGATCCTGATGGACCTCCTGGAGCCAGGAGGCACACAGCTAGATTTTACGTGCATGCCATGTGCTGCTGCGACTGGTCATGACCGGCCTCGGTACATGTGGCTGATTGCACGCCGCGGCTCACGACACTATCAATCCGCAACCAGTGCTCAGTATGAACGCGCGCGATGCAGCCGACGGCATCCTTGCTGCTCCAATCCCCACTGGTCATGCGAGCGCGTGGCTACAGCGAGCGAGTGGAGAGAGAAGTCCAGTCGTCCAAGTCAACAGTGAACCGCAGACACCGACCGCACTGGCCGCAACTGTCCAGCAAATGAGCTGCGCGCTCGTGTTTGAAGAGAACGTCAAACGGCTCTTGAACCATCTGGACGTGAGCAAACTCGCGCGACTCGCCACACTGTACGTGCTCTCAGAGCTTCTCAGTCTCACGCGCGTGGCCGTGGCGGTCGTGTTACTCCTACTGGGCGTGTTTGGCCAGGCGCTCGTGCATCGCCACAAGCTCATGGCTGCGTCGATCGTCTTCCTGTGTCTCTACCAGTCGACAGTGCGGCTGATCGCGTGGCGCCAGGTCCATTCCTGGGCACAAACGTCGACCGACAAGATCGGCGCAATCGCGTGAGTGTCGCTCGTCGCGTGCGTTGTGCCGATAGCCATGCAAGTGTTTGGGCAGCTCAAGCTCATCTTGTTCCTGCAACGCGACATCGCTCTCGGGCGCATTGTGTGCCTCGTCATGACAGCACTTGTGCTCTTTTCACTCCAGGACGGCGTGAGTCAAGATACCAAGCGCTAGAGCGAGAGCAAGCGCCTCAGATTCGCCGCTTACGCGACCACGATCGCGTACTGGGGCCTCTGGCGCGACTAGCTCACCGACATCTGGCACATGCTGCCGCCCGCGCTGATCGATGCTGGCGGGATTGTCCTGGGCTCGGTGACGTCGGCCGAGTTCAAGCAAGTACGCGACAGGGCGGGAACGAAATTGTACGCGACCGTGGCTGCCGACATTCAGCAAAAGGTCCAGCTGGACGCGTGATTCATGCTCGGCCTGAGCCACTGGGTCGTCGACTTCTGGCAGCAGCCGTCCAACTTTAATCTAGATGAGCTCCTGAAGTCACTCTCCGAGAACCTCAGCAAAGTCGAGACGACGGCTGTGGGCGCCTTCCAGTCCGAAGTGCGCCACCTCAAGAGCCATATGATGCGCTTGGACTGCAGCAGCGAGATGGATGTGCTGGTCACGTACCTGAAGAAGAGTCTGCGCGAGATCCTGCCGCCACGACAAGTTGGGATGCTCGGTGCGTTCGGTAAACTGCGGCGTATACTTGTATCCGGATAGAGTTAACCGTTATGTGTGTATATTATTTATTAAAACAAATGAAATTGACACTCAGTGCAATCATCGACGGCATCAAGCATGTGTGCCAGAGCGCGCAGTTCCAGGATCTGCAGGCAATCGTGGTCAAGCCATGGCGACGCGAGCCCGCCACCAACACTTTGGGCGCGACGTGAAGCGAGTGACGCAATAACCCTCGAGTCTTTCTGTGAGAGATTCGCCTGATGCGATACAGAGATGTCGCTTGTTCTGCCGACCAAAGGCTGTTTGTGTTGGTTTAGCTGTTCTTGGTATGCTGTATGTGTCCTGCTTGCTATTCACGCTTGATACTCATTTGAAAATCTGTATTTGTAAATGCCAGAGCTTGACGATTCCGAGACCGCCACTGAGGTTCTCGTGAGCTCCTCAACAATGCTGCTTCTGAATTAATGGTGTCACAATTGCACGTCGCCCCCAGCCTCGCACCCTTTCAGGTCCCAGCCGAACAAACACTCGCGACTATCCGGATACGGGGCTTCTTTTCGAGCCCATAACACTCTGACTGCCGGATACGGAGGTACTGGGTGACTTCACGTTCGGTGACATGTCTTCTTGAGATCCGACAGTTGAGCAGGGTCCCATGCAGCATAGTCAACGGTGCAATGTCCGCAGGTTTGCCGCTAGCGTGGCTGGTGAGCTCAGAACGCTTCTTGACCGCTTGTGAAGACACAAACGAGATGCATCCGCCTGCTGCGATTGCCCACACGTACACTTACACGCGCGACGTGCTGCTCCACGTCTGCGAGGCGCTGCTGCGCATCCTACACCTGGACCGCATTCTGCCCATCGGCCACAGCGTCAAAGACAATGCGAAGTCCTCCAGCAAGCCTGAAGAACAGTGGACTATGACGGTCGAGCCGTACGTTCCGCGCCGCGCGTCCACTTCGCAGCCTGAACAGGAGCTCCCCGTGACCCACGAGGTTCAACACGAGAAGCGCGCAGCTGAGGAGGCCACCGCCAAGCCAACACGGGTCGACAAGCTGGGCGACATCGTCGTGATCGAGCAGCCTGAGCATTCCCACTTGTCTCTCATCACGTCTCCGCACATTGCACATGTGCTACCGGACAAGGACGTCGCGGTGGAGACGCCGGAGGTCTGTGAGAGCAAGCCTGGCCATCTCGAGCGGACGCACAGCGCGCGTGACGTCCTCGCAGATGTCAACGACGACATGCCGACCAAGAGCCTGATTGACGCGTCGAGCACGCGCAAGCTGACCAAGAGCCGCTCGGCTGACCGCAGTGACGACCTGGATCGCGTGTCGGTTGAGTCGAACGCGACCGACGACACGGAGGACGACCGTGTGCGCTCGCTGGACAAGGCGTACGCACTGACGGACGAGCGAGTGGACGACAATAAGCGTTGCCCTCTGGAGGACAAAATGCCACCTGTGGCAGCCGCTGGACTGGGTGGACGCAGTGACGCGGCGGTGGCGAAGAGCAAGACGTTGGCGTGGCCGACATCGTCTTCGTCGGAGGATGACGAGTTTTCGCTCACGGAGCAGTTTACGAGCCCGCGCTTCATGCCCACAATGGGCCAGGCAACGTACTTTTCCATGTGAATCGCGGTGTTCGTGCTGCTCGTGGCACTGCTGACCAAGATCTGATTCTGATCAGGATCGCTAAACATGTTTATGATTGGATAAAATTCAGATTTTATTATACTTTTTGCCTTTTTGATTGGACGATAATATCATTTTAGTCACATGTCAATATATTTTCTGTGAGAGGTCGCCACTATCGCAAAGCGACAGTGGCAGTGTGCTGCTCGTGACGCCCACCACACGCTACCTCGTCGTGATCTGCTTGCTGAGTGGGTGTGAAAGTCCATCCTCGTGGCTTCAGATCTGTGCAGCAAGCTACCATAAGTACGCAGAACCGACGCGCGAGAGCACGCAAAGACAGGGAGCACGATGACGACGAGGAGGAAGAAGACGGCGACGATGACTATTCTGCGTGGTTTTGCCGCTCCAGCTCGGTGGCGTTCATAACGGCGCTTACGACCGCTTCTAAGAACGCGTCGTCCACGATCAGTCCAAGCGGTCGATACTCGTAGTGAAGCACGTATTCGGCGCCAGTGATGATGCCATCCATCGCAGCGCCCCCGGCGATACCACCGGTGACGGCGCCAACAGGACCCCCCACGAAGTTGCCAGCGACGCCGCCGCAAATGACGCATATCGTTGTTGTTGTTGTTGTAAGTGAGGTATATGAGATGCTGCTTAGATGGCTAAGTGATCTACCTATATCCGTAATAAAGGAGAGACAGGCTACTCGAAGACAATATAGGAGGTGCATCTGGCGCTTACAGCCGCTACTGCGGCTGAGCGCACAAGTTCCATCCTGCTGTTAATCCGGTTCTCAGTCGTGATGATCTTGTTGCCAGAAGGCAATGTCGTTGTCAAGGTGCTGAGCAACCTCGGCTAGTTGTGGGTGTAACGACGGGAAGAGTCCTTGGGCGCTCGTAGCGCAGTCCATAGCCTGGTTCGCCAATAAGTCGGCCATCTTGTTGTG